>NDGN011454480.1:0-18753 GCA_002564285.1 Tympanoctomys barrerae
AAAGAGAAAGAGAAAGAGAAAGAGAAAGAGAAAGAGAAAGAGAAAGAGAAAGAGAAAGAGAATGAGAAAGAGGGAAAGAGAAAAAGAAAGACAGAGAGGGATTCTAAGGCCCCAACATGCCCTTTAAGGCCTGAACTCCTAAGGTTTCGGCCAAGTCCCAGGAACACCATCAGCTTGTTACTGATTTGTAACACATGGACTCTTGGAGACATTGGAGACCCAAACTCTAACATAACAACAGGTTAGGTCAAACTTAAACGTCAGTAAATTGCTAATTACTGGTGTCAGAAAGAAATAGAAAAACTGTTAAAAGACAGGTACAATAACCCTGAATTTACCTTGAACACTTTGGTTGCTGAATTAATTTCTAATTTGTAAGCCAGTTCCACAGCATCAGTACTCTTGACTGATTATCATGTTTTGACTGATAATCATAGTGACAGATGACTTGCTGACAGGGACACCTGTGCTCTGTAGAATGTTTAGCGCATCCTCTGCCTCCACTTCCACATGCAGTTGTATCTAGTAGTAGCTACATGGCCCTCTTACTTTTCTCTCTTGTCTTAGAACCTACTTCCTCAGAGGCCTTGTGAAAATTTCTTGGACTTTTCAGAACCCTTGTCCCCTCTCTCTTCAGTTTCTGAAAGTCAACAGAAACAAAGTGATCATGTTGCAATTTACAGATGCTACTCATTACAGAAAGCTTTTTTTCTTTTTCCTTTTTCTTTTGGTGGAACTGGGTATTGAACTCAGTCCCTTGCTCTTGCCAGGGAAGCGCTCATTCTACTGAGCCATCTCCCCAGTCCAGAGAAAACTATTTTTTAGCAATAGACAAGTATTTTAGGAAAGTGAGAGATGAGAAGAAGAAACTTAAAAATTATTAAAATCTTATTAAATGCTTACCTCCAGAAAAAGTAGTTAATAATCATCTTCCCATTTATTTCTTAGAGTAGAACTTTTAGATTAAAAAAAAAAAAAACACTGAGATTGGATCTGTGGAGACAACTCAGTGGTCTAAGTGCCTGCCTGGCAAGCTCAAGGACCTGGGTTTGATCCTTGGTACCACATGCTGTGCTGGCCCAGGAAGCAACCTGGTGTGCTGTGGCACACGCCCATAATCCCAGTGCTGGGGAAGCTGAGAGAAAATTACTACAGGTCTGAGCTACATGGCAAGCCCTTGTACCAAATGAATAAATAAAACAAAATTAAAAACCAAACCCCCCATGAGATTAAGAGAGTATAAGATTCCAACACTGTATTCTAAGTAAATGACCATTACATTTTGTTCTGCCTGACTAAATATCTTATACCTCCTTTAGTATACCTAGTAGCATTTAGAAACTCTTCTCAAAAGTGGGGAAAGCCTACAGTAATTTGTCTGCATGCACAACACTTTGTTTAATCTATAGATTGTCTCACTAAGATCCTAAATGAATATATCACAGCAGATCACACATTCTTGACAGGATAGTCAGATTTTGTATACACAACTCTTATGTACATGGGCATAAGGCAGGTCTCTTTCTACAGACCTGTTGTGCGGAAAGCTGTCTCTGTTGAAAAATGATGTAGAAGCAGCTGGCCTCTGGTTGACCAGTCTATTAGTGTCTAGCTCAGCCATTCATCATCTGAGGCAGGACTCTGCCTAGCTTCACATAAGGCACATGTCGTCCTACTAGAAGATCTTTCTCCAGGAGTGGATAGGTTCAGGCCAAGGTCCATGCTTGAAAAATAGAGACAGAACACGGCACTATTTATATCACAGTAGAACTGTCTCAGTGCCACTGTCCATTTAACCTGCTTGTCTTCCTATTTGGAGATGCTCTTTCCCTCCTGGCTTTTCTGCCAGCTCTGACATCTTTCCAGGAAACATGAAGGAGAGAACAGTTTTCAGGATCACTTTATTTCTTCCATCCTAGGAGAGTTAACATCCTCACTGTTCTTCTAGGCATTGGCGATGTGGAATTCACTTCTTTCTCCTTTGCAGTGAGTGGGATTGCATAAATCTAGTTCTGCTTACAACCCTGCCTCATCTCTGGCTTCTCCATTTGGAAACATGGCCCTCATGCTGAATGCCCTTGTCTCCCCTGACAATTTTCACAGACATTAATGTGAAGAATTCAGTACAAATAGCTGCCTTTGTTAAGCTTGATAACATGTGCCTAACTTTATACTAAGTGCTTTATACGAATTACTTAATCCTCAAAAAAAAAATTGTAGAGGGCAAGAAGTGCTACAATTCACATTTTAGTTCAAGGAAATGGAATTAATTAAAGAGAAGTTAAACAGCTGTCCAATTTTAGACAGCTATTATGTGACAGAGCTGGGATTTTTAACCCACATCTATTCAACCGAGCAACCCAACATCATGCACTTTATCACAGTCTTCCTATGAGTGTCTTTTGGGATTATCTTTCATTTTATGACCAGAAATATTATTTTGCAGTTGACAAGATCAATGACTGTCTAGATCCTCTAGTAACATGCAAATTGGATTACAAATGATCTCTTGTATTATCTGTTTGTTGATATTTTCCTGTGAATAGTGTGCTTGCTTGGCATTTTTATCTTAGATATACCACTACTTTCTTTCTGATACCCAAAATGTAGGTATCTCGCTAGATTTCAGCTTCTTTGTAAAAAGATGCAGTAGGGATTATGAATTCTTAATTCCTTTGAATTCCATCATCCTGTGATTTTCCATTGCAGTGGGCATTTCTGCCTCACGAAGGGCTTATAGAATACACTAGAGAAAATATCAGTAATAGAAAATTCTGCATTCTCATCTACTTAACTTTGAACTCATTCAAAAATCTCCATAGTTCCTCTCTCTAGAGACTTCAAGCACTTACTTAATTTAATATAACCCTTTATAAAATGGGTCTTCTCTGCAAATCTCAGCTTGAGGCATTTCTCTGGTACCCACACAATACATTCACTTTTGCAGAGGCTTTATTTTTCCCCTGAAGAATCTCCTGTTCGTTTAGCTACAGCCAGAGGTAAAGCTAACAATTTGTTCCTCTCTTCAGAGACACTTGATTTACTAAATGTCTTTTAATTGGCATGGGAGCCTATAGAATTCCTTCTGCAAGGCAGTGGGAAGAGTTATTTCCTTAATTATGAAGGTATAGGGAAGATGAGATTGCATCTTTTCACACACAGTAGAAGGGACTAAATGTTTAAATTATTGAGTAGCATCTCATGGAACTTTCCATGTACTCTGTCACAAATACCCTCCTGTTAGGTTTCCTGTCATCAACGTGAACTTGTAGATTGAACAATGGGAATAACAAACACCAAATCCCTCTTTCTTCTTTTTAAATCAAAATTGTAGTTGTGGTAGTGATATGGGGGAAAATGATCTACCGACTTGAAAGGTACCTGAAACGAGTTCGTGTTCTCTAAAACCGAAGAATGAATTTTAGGAACAAATGGAAGTTAAAAGTAAAATATTTATTGGGAAAGAAAGCTTCTGTCTCAAAAAGGACAGAAAGGGGACCGGAGTGGGTTGCCCAGGAAGGTGTCTCTTTCAAGTTATTTTTATAGGGCAAAATCACATGGGGCTAAGGTAGAGAAAATGGTAACTCACTTATGTGGACAAGAGGTAGGACAAATCTATGGTCAACCAGTGGGATTACAAGTACCATTGCTCAGGTAAAAATTGATTAAATCCAATACCAAATGAAGTGAGTCAAGTAGCAAGCAGGCAAGAATAAGGGACAGGGTCTCTTCCTATTGGGTTTGGGCTAGTGACTCAATAGGGCTCTTTCAAGGTGATTGATACCTGTTTAGAATATCAATCCCTGATGCCCATCCCTAAGGAAGTATTTAGCTGTGTTTCCTCTTTTTGTCTTGGTCTTGATATTTGGCCCATATGGGAGTGTCTGTCTCTTAGGTGTAGAGTCACTTTGTCTTCCATCTTGTCTCCTTGTGGGCCTGGCACTTTCTGACTGCCTATAATATTTCTGTCTAACTTGGCTCCCTGAAACAGTAGGAAATAGAATATACATGAATTATATAAAGTCACAGTCATCCACTCAACAGCTGCCCCCAGGTCTTTGCATTGCCTAACTCTGTAGCTTCCGTATGGGAAGAACTCCATGTGCAGGACTGAATCAAATTGCCAAGCACTGTTGCCGAGGCCAGAGTACTCAGCAAAACCAACATTGACTCAATCTTACAAATTTTATATCCTTAGTGACTACTATTCTTACACACATGCTCTTTGGTTAGTGCATGTTAAGACAGCCTTAAGAGCATATGAGAGGAAAAATTTATTTCGTCTCAAAAGATCAAAGAAGACACCTTTGAGGAACTGACCTGCTACTTGGAATCTAAAAAATAATTGACCAGTAGATGATCAATTGCTGATTAGATGCAGTAGAAGACTGAGGACAATTAAGATATATGGAAGAATAGCTAAATAAATAATAAAAAAATATTGGTAGAGAAAATACAGATTATTCTTGGCTAAAGGCAAGGGAGTACAAATGGCAGCAGGAGTAAGTGTGAGAAAACCATAGGGGCTAAAGGGTCAGAGCCTTGCAAAACTCTAGGTTCTTTTATAAATTTTCTTAAAACAGCGCAGAACCATTCTAGACAGGAATTTTAGAAGGGGGAGGTGGAGCAGGAGGAAAAAAACAATGATGACATGCAAGTTTTTATATTGAAAGGATGACATTAGCTAAGATTTGTTAAATGTATGGTAAGAATGGAAAAAAATTCAGACTTCAAAGACAATCATAATATCAGTGACAAAATATTAATAGTTTGATGAAGGAATCTGGCTGTAACAATAAAACTATCAAAATGACTTAAGACATAATTACAGGCTTGAATGTTAGATTCACCATTGTGTTATTTGTAGCAGCAAAAGGAAGGTCAAGAAGGACTTTTAGGTCTGAGTTCAGCAATTGGTTCTGTGGTCATGGAGCCTTTTTTGTATTTAGGACATGGTGTACAGGGTCTCACAGAGTAGATCATAGATCAGACTCCTAGTGATCCACCTGTTTACAGCTTCCTAAGTGCTGGGATTACAGGTGCACCACCATGCCCAGTCTCAAAGGCTCAGGGATCCCTGTCCCCGAGCCAGTTTACAGGTGCTTTAATCCGCTGAGCTTTTTGACCGGCCCTAAAGTCCAGAAGGACTTTTTTTTTTTTTTGGCTGGCTCAGATTGTGTAAGGGCACGTCTGGTGAGGCAAGAGGAACTGGGGATGGAACTGCGGTCCCCTGTGCCTGACTGGGTTTGCTGAAGCAGGCATTTAACCTACTGAGCTAAGCCATATGCCCCTGAGTCTTCTAAAATAAGATAGAGAACTGGTCTTGGGATAGATCCTGAATTATTTTCCATAGCTATTTGAGACATCCTAGAATTTACTGACGCTGTAGAAATGGTCAGTAGAAAACGGAAACATGTAATGGCTGTGGCCGCACACATCAGCAGTCCCAGCGCTCACGGAGACTGAGTCACTGAGGCCACGCTGCTCTATTCCTTATTCTAAATCTTAAAACTTTTGTTATTGCATCTTCTTTTACATAAAAAAGAATCACAAAAAAACAAAATCCTTCTCTGTGGAATGAAAGAATGAGTTAGAGCCTTGATGACTTTTGAATAATACCCTGGATAAGAATGAAATACAAAGGTTGGGGAGATGGCTCAGTAGAATAAGCACTTGCCTGACAAGCTCAAGGGCCTAACCTCAATCCCCACTTAAAAAAAAAAATCAGAAATTGGTGAGAATAAATGCAAGAAGGCTTGATTCAAATTTGAGGCCAGCTCAGGCTTAGTGATTTATCAAGACCCTGTCTCAAAATGACTGTAAAATTTCTCTGCTGGGGGAAGGTAGGGAAGGGAACATGAACAGGGCTTCCTGCCTTTGCACACTTTTGTTCTTTTCTCCTGGTCTTGCACAAAGAGAATCTTGTGAGGGTTATACCTTGTGAATGTCAGAATATGTTCAGAGAAAGAACCAGACACTGAGTACAGAATTTCCTTCAATTGCTCACTTCAACGCTGTCTATAAGCCTTTGGGTTTTATCTGCAACCAACTGCACCACAATTCTACACTATGAACATGTCAGTTTACATGCTAAGTATGCACATACATCTTTCCATGGATTTTGGATTACTTGATTTTCCTGCGACTTCAGATTTTTTTGATTAATTTAGAAAAAGCTGTACCTTTGTAGTTGATGTAGTCCTTCATATTACTATAGAATAACCATAACACTTTTTACTACTTTTCAATCCAAGATATTAAATGAGGGTCCTTGAAACTTACACATAAGTTCAGCAAAAATTGAAAGAAACAAAAATATGTAAAAGTGATAGTGATAAAGAGAGTGAACAGTAACATCGAAACAATAAGAACCGGTAAACCTAAATGAAGCAAATCCAGGCCTCCTAATACTTCTCTTTTCAATATGTGTTGACATGGTCAGGGACTGTGCAACATCTTATATGTAGGAAAAATATAATTGTTGCATCAAAATATTGTTTTCAGTAGCCACAACCACAAAGAGTGGATTGATTTTCCTTCTTTCCTCTCTTGTAGTCACCTAAGATAGTTCTCTTAAAAAAATCCAGGTTTGTCAACTATTTTATCTTTTTATCTCTTAGCAACATTTCATATAGAACAGAAATGCTTTTAAATAAACTCATCACATTGAGGGTACTAGACAGCTGAAAGAATATGACATTTGAAAGTAGAAAAAATTAAGCTTTTGTGTAAATTTACTTATTTCACAAATGTTTACAGATATTTAGCAATGTTTTGTTGATTTTATTAGAAACACAGGAGAAAACGTTATCTCTGCTGAGTTCTGGGCTTTTAAATTTCTATGAATTTGTGTTTTCTGATCCTTATATTCTCAATCTCCATGAAATATGGGTTATAATATCTACCTCACCTGTGAGGATTGCTTTCCCCGGTTTATACCAAGTTCTTTGGAAGCATAAATTACTCCAAAGCATATTATTATCATTCAGATCGAGCTGTTTATTTTTTCCCACTTGTTAGTATTCTTTTTGTGACTTTCTATTCTGTGCTTCCTTTATGTCCTTGCCCTTTGTTTCTTACTTTATTTTAATATGACTGCTTATAGTGTTATAACCATTTACAACTTCATGTTAATCAAAACCGTAAATTTCAGCAAAGGCAACACTGCCTGCCTCATCTGTGACCTTTTTCCCTTTGATCCTGGCATCTGAAAGCTTTTTATACATTCTAATTCTCTTCCATTTTAATAGCTCTGTGAAGCAGTACTATTTTCTTTGACTGATAAGATCACTGAAGGTGACCTGATTTCTCCAGAGTTGCACAGTGAATACAACACATTCCTACATACACTCACGAACATTCCACAAAAGCTGGGGGGAATCTTAGGGTTACCCTCTGTGTGTAGTAGTCACCATAGCAGAAACTGAATTTTCAGATATTGTGATTATACCTGGCTCACAAAATAGTATAAACTACTTTATTTCTTATTCTAAATCTTAAAATCTTTGTTATTTCATCTTCTTTCATATAAAATAGAATAACAAAAAGTCTGCATCATGAAGCAGATGTGCTGTTTCTGTTGTGTCTTTGTTGAGTTGTGATAACAAAAATTCCTTCATTTGGGGATAGGTGTTTGTGAGACATAGAATTCAATATGCTTTTGTAAAGTTATGTAAATTTTTGTTCCAGGTCCCATATTTAAGTGTTTAGAGTTTGCAAGGTGACCCACTTCTATAAAAATATACATCTTACACATAGTCTACTCCATCCTTGTAACTCACTTGTACCATGTTAATGATGCAGTGGTTAAACAGCTAGGCGATTCATGGGTGTGGAAAATTGGTACTTGAGAGCATTTTATTCTGCTCAGTCAGACTTATTCTTTATAAGGAATCCAAACATTAATAACATTTACAAAAGACTACTGAGTAGAATATCTAATGTATATCTATTTCATATATTTGCCTCTTTTCATATACTCCCAGAATGAATTATTTTCTTGGCTGATCATCACCCCCAGCAACCTTATCGTACTAACCCCTACCCTCTCACGATCTTCACAGAAAATCTCTTCCTTTCGTTCATGACTGTGTTTCTTTTAAAATAACCCTTCTACTTTCAAAGCATTGCATTTTCTATTTAGATTTGAATGATTTTAAGGTGCTTTTATATTCACCCATGCTTCTAGGCCCTTAACTATTTGGAATTATTCTTCTAAGCATCTTGTTTAGCAATGGTATGAGAATCCACTTATGGTTTTATATCAATATTATAGAAAAACAAATACAATTACTTTGCTATTTCTATGCATGACTTTTAATAGTTATGCTTCTCCCTCAGAGGAAGAGGCTGGCGTGGGGACCATCCTTCTTCAGGTTTCAGCAAGTACCGCACTTAACTCCTTAGTTTGTTTCCATAGAGTTCTACCAAAGTAAATCAAGGGGATCCAGGGTAGAGTATTGCCTGAAGTTACTGAGGAATTGCAGTAACTGTGTAGCTTACTTCTTTTGTTGATTCTATTATAATTCAAAACAGTGCCACTATCCTAAGCAATGGTGGCAAAAATACTGTTAAAATAAATATTGTCTTAGTTAATCAGGAATCTGTCTTAAGATGCACAAAAGAGAAACATTCACTAAGAAGCTGCTGCAATTTTTCTAGTTTTTTGTTTGTTTTTAACTTTAGAAATATAACTCATGCAAAGTGTTCCTATAATTTATACCATATATTACATATTTCATATGGGTAAAAGAACAGAAAATTGATGAGATATGCCTGAATGCCTGTGGTATACAATTATATTTCAGTGCCAGCTATAAAAATGTAATCCAATTGAAATGTTTATCATGCATCTGTGAATATTTTTCCTTCATGCATAATGGTGTTGCATGGGCAATTTAATTTCTTGCTTATGAAAGTAATCCTGGTGAGATCTGTTATATACCTTTCCAGTAACACAAGACCAGTCCTGCAGGAGTATGCATTGATTGTGTGAAATAGATTGCCTCAAATGATTATTTCATTTTAATTTGATTGCATTATTGACTTAACTGGCTGAAATGCATTGGTGCAATTCCTATATCCATGCCCTCTTTATCCTACCTTAATGTAAAATCCAAAGTTGTCATTCTATAAAAGGCTACCTTAAAACTATACTGGACACTAGAATATCATCAGAAAGTAGGAATATGGTGAAATGTAAGTCTGAATACAAAACCAGATTAATCTGTGACTCTGAAAAGATAATGTGCCAAGATACTCTATTAAAAGTTTGTTTCATTTAGCCCAAGATATTATGACTTAATATCTTCCTTTGATCAGTTATTGATTTTCATTTTATGAAAAATATAAAAGTAAAAATTTAAATTAAAAAAATAAAATTAGGCTGATCAGTACCCAGAATTGCCAGGCATTTTGGATAGAATTATATTTTCTCCTCAACATGGTAGAGTACCAAACTGTTTCATAAAGGCCAGTAGCCTACTGATTGTTTAGTATAAAACTAGATTTAGTGTTTTTGTAAAACTCAGTGTTTAATTTGCATACATTTTGGACACATTCCTGTTTTCATAAAAATGTTTCTTACATTTTACGAGGAGTCCTCTTTGGATTCAAAGCCCTAATTCTCTTTCTGGCAAACTTCCAAGAGAACTGTTCTATGAATCACTGTATCGGTTTTTTCTGGCTGCATATCAATATGTTCACAAAGGTAGGGGCTTAAAAGAAAATACGTTTACTGCAGGGTCTCTTGGTCAGTAGTCTGGGCATAGCTCCATGGGGTCCTTCGCTTCAAGATCTCAGCTTAAAGCTGTCGTCAAAGTGTCAGTCATGAGTGTGTTTGAGTAGAATGAGGAAGAATCTGTTTTCAGGCACATGTGGATGTTGGCAGATCTCAGTTCCTCGAATATGGCTGCAGTAAGAGTTTCCATTCCTGCCTGATTACTGGCTAGATGTGGCTCTCTGTCCCTTGCCATGTGGTCTTTTGCTACACAGATGTTTGCTTTATTAAAGGATACAAGTTGATTAGGCTATAGAGACAATCTTCTTATAAGATATAAAGTACAATCTTATGTATCAAGTCATAGCAGAGTGAAATCTTGCTACAGTTTTGTTATGTCTCCTCAGAGATAATGGGTTAGCACCTTTTTCCCCAGTAGGATAAAATTGAGAGGTAAGAATTTTAAGAACTGTTTAGGCAAAGCCTAATCCTGAACACATGAATGCTGTTATTATAGGAGTGTGTATAGGAGTGGGTCTCTTTTTGTAAAAGTAGGATCCTTATGAGAGGCTAAGATCAACCAATTGCTCCATCTCACATTCTAATGACTGCCCTCCTGGTTTCTACCATAGGGTGGTACAGGAAGAAAGCCCTTACCAGATCCATGCTTTGATCTTTCATTAAAACTTACCCTGGTTGTTTGTGCTGTGTTATAGTAGGTAGTAGTAGCCCAGGTCCACTCCAGCTTCTTTGCTTTGTTCTGTTAGAAGCAAGTCATGAGTGCTGCTTACACTCAAGAACAGATATTGGAAACTGATAGAAATACAAACATCATTAGAGGTCGCAATGCTATCCTCCCTACCAAGCTTTTCCTGTTCTATAGTTGTAAGTTTTGTCACTTTTTCCAATTGGAAGATGTAGGAGTGTAGTGGAAGGATAGTGTCTGTCCTTAAATGTAGGTCTGAACCAAAAATCATAGTGAAGCTAGTACTACTCAGTTGGATGAGAAAATTTAATTATCATTTCTCTTGTGAGGTGTCAATTTTTTAATGTTTTATTAGAAGAGTGTGATTTGAGATTAATATGTATCATAAAGATGCTGCATCTCCTTTTAACTGAAGTTTGGAAATTAATTTATGAAGTTAGATAGTTGTTTTTATAACAATGCCATATGTGAAAAATGTAAGTGAATTTGGACTAAAATACTGACCAAACCAAAATCCTAGCCCACTGCTATAATCTGTTGATCATACTAGTACGGTGTCTACCCATGTAGATGCCTGAAAATAAGTAAAACTTATTTCAATGCTTCCTGAAACTGACTCACATAATTTACTGCTGACTGAATCAAGTTTATATGCCTAAACACTAAGTATATGTGTGAATAGACCAATCTTTTGAAATAATGCATTATCTGCTAGCATATTTTCATTGTTTTTATTTTCAGTTAGATGTTCAAATTAGGTAATCATAATTTCATATCAAATATGAAATTTATACTCATATATAGGAGTGGCTTATGTTTATAGTTTAAGGAACAAGTAGTGTTCATTTGATCATCACATTGGCATTCATTGATTTGAATACTAGGAATGAAAAAGTACAAGATAGTAAAAAGTGCCATATATACACTTAAGTTTTATCATTCCACTAGAAGCAATTGATAAAGAATCATTCATAAAATTTGAGAATTTACCATTCCATGTAAAATCTTTACCTTGCAAGAAATTCTATATGATTCAAAAGTTCATAGAAAAAGTCCTGTAAGCTGCAATGACCAAATACTTTTTTCTTTCTTTTTAAGATATGGTTTCACTATGTAGTTCAGGCTGGCCTTGAACTCACATTGCAGCCCAGGCTGGCCTTAGACTTACAGCAATCCTCGTGCCTCAGCCTTCTGAGTACTGGAATTATAGGTATATAACACCACACTTGGCTCCCAATTCCTTCTCTTTAAAATTATAGGATTTCAGGAGGTTCTACATGATTTGTTTTTTAGTTTTATATTTATTACCAGTAGTTTTTGCACCTACAGATTCTTATTTCTTCCATAATGAAAAGAATTTTTTTTCAAGTCTGAGCTTGTGGCACATACTTGTAATCCCGGTCATGGAGAGGCCAAAAACAGGAGGATCGCTACATGTCTGAGCAGCATAGTGACAAATATATAATTTAAAAAAAAAAGAATTTGAAAGAATTCTTATAAAATATGAAAATAAAAAGAAGAAAAAAGTACAGAAGACCAGGTTTGGTGTCCTGTAAAGCCTTGATTGCACAAACACTCTAAAAAGGCATTAGGAACCTCCATGGGATCCCATGCCACACTTTGTTAGCAGCTGCATTAGAGCAAACCCTTGAAAATATGAACCACTTAGTCTCTGTTAGTATTGTGAAAGGCTGATGGGAGTGCTCATCTGTGCACCGCTGGCCAGAAGCCAGCTTCTCTATATAGAATTCATGACTCAAACAAGGTAGTGCATGAGAAGCACTTAACGGAGACACCATAAATGTTATCTGTTGGGAAAGCTACAGAGAGTAACATTTGAGGGCACAGATGGGCACTGCCTGCCTCCAGATCCTTGTCCTGTCCCTCTATAAACTTTAACAAATTATTTTCTCATTTCTTACTTTTCTCATTTATAAGTTATTAATAATAATCTGTGTATTTGGAAATCAATAAAAATTAGTAAATTACAAAAACAGTGAATTCTACATATCAATAACCATTTAACCTTTCATATTGTTGTGCTTTTCTAAGTGCAGGTATATCCTTACCAATGAATTTTGGCGTTTATAACTTTCTTTCATTTACCAAGCATTAATTAACTGATCTAAATTCAAGCCACTGCACTATATAATATGAAAAATATAGAAGGGTGAGCTTGTGATGGGAGTGTTCATTCTTTAACACAGGAGATAATTGAGCCATGCTGGAGAACTGCCTAGGCTACACAGTGAGTGCAAGGTAATCCTCAACTATATAAAGAGAACCTGTTGCAAAAAACCCAAAAAGAATAGAGGCAGTGAAGCAAACGACACTGTCCTTTCAGGAGATGAAAAAAATAATTCTATATTTACAGAAAAAAGTCATTGAGTAGTGCCCAGGCAGTTGTCAGTGTCAGCCACGGCAATGACTGATGCTATGAGAGAGTCACCTGTCCTTTGAAAACAGGCTTGAAGATTTTTGCTGGAAGTTGGATCTAGCTGTACACAGAGCTCATGCAGCTCAGACATTCTTGTCAACTCAAACCCCATTTCACAGCTGGCTTCACTCACTCCAAGCACTATTCCAAAATTACTTAGGAGAGAAAAGAACCTGTTTCACTCTGGCAATTTTTTTTTTTTTTTCTGAACCAGGGATTGAACTCAGGCCCTTGCACTTGCCAGGCAAGCACTTATTCTATTGAGCTATCTCCCTGGTCCCTGACTCTGGCAATTTTGAAAATCTGTTACAAGGAAATAAGAATTTTACTTTATAATAATGCAAATATTGGGTCTTATGGACTGATCCATAGAATCAAGTGAAAAGCCAGTCATTTCCCTACTCCAGCCTCCACCAGTGCTGGCTTCCTGCTCTCTTTCTTAAACACTTCCTGTGAGTCAGGCCTCTTTCATCCTTTATTTGCAGTGTGAAAAGCAAAATCTGCACCTCTTTACTCCTAATTTAACCTTCTGGCTGGAAAAGACAACCTGAAAATTACTGAGTTCTGTGCTTGGCCTTGCCAGCTGGAGAGCTTTCACATGGAAAGCCTGTTCCAGAAAAGTTAAACATCTGCTAAATGCCATTGCTTTTCTTAAGTCACTTGCTTCTTTTATGAGTTTTACTGAAGATCTTTGTGAAGAGGCTCTGGACAATGTGGTCTCTTACCCTCACCCATGCTCATATACAGACATGAAAGAAAGCATGTTACCTGTACAGGTCTGCCTCATGATGCCTAAGAAGAAAAGAGAAAATGGAGAGTGAAGTCAATTAGGGGAAATAGGATGAGTGGAGGACAGCCCCCTGTCCTATCTCCCAATGTTAGCAAAATGAGGATTTTTTTTTACCTATCTCACCCATGTAGAATGACTTGCAAAATGCTTTGTTGCTGTTGTATCTGTAATCTATGGGCTTTCTACCAATAAATTTCAATAGTCTACTCCCCTCCCCACCAGCAATCCAAGTGGAAGATCTTCCTTGGCGAGATAAGCAAGCTCAAAATCTGCCTGACGTGCAATACAGCACTCTATGGTCACAGCACATGCCAGTTCTGTCCACACATGCAACTATTTCTTTCTCTTTTCTACCCTATCAACCCCTGCTTACATTTTTACAGCTATGGAAATCAAAGGGGACAAAATAATTAAGTTTGCTGCTACTGTACAAAAATCATTCTAATAGGTACTACTTTTATTTGATCTTTCTTAGAAAACATAGTGTGCATTTATATAGAGTTATAGGCTCATGGTGTCACAGGACAAAGAGCTCATTTCTTGTTGTCCAGAGGCCTCCTATTATTTTCCAAGTATAAGTTCACTAGTGCCTCCCACCCCCTTCATAATCTGCTAGTGGTATGATTTTTACTTTGGGTCCTATATGTTTTTCTTGGGGACGACAGTAAGGACTTAGTGCAAAATCTCTAATTGTCACATTACTTTAGATAAAGGGTCAAAGAATTGAAAAACATCAATTTCTCAGCAGTAGAAAAATGAAATCTTCATGAATTTGGTAGCTGGTCTATACTCTCAGAAATAAATGGAAACATTTGTATTTTTTCATCTAAATGTTAACTTTCATCTCTAGTGCAAGCACAAAAACATTTTGTAAGACATACTATGATAATAATATCTTCCCCTAAAAGATATTTTTATATCAAAAGCACAGATAATTCATATATTATGGCCTATGAAATTATCAAGTTTTTTTTATTTAAAAGAGAAAAGAGAAAAACTGGGCTGGGGAGATAGTTCAGCAGAATAAGTGCTTCTTGGCAAGTGCAAGGTCTTGAGTTCAATCCCCAGTACCAGAAAATAAATAAATAAATAGATAAATAAAACTAAGAATTTCAAAACAAGATAATAGGATACATTGGTTTATATGCTGTGTAATGATGGCTTAAATCAGTTATTCAGAGTACAAGAATGTAATAGTCCAATGTTAGCACATTTATTTTCGGTAAAGTAAAAGAAATTAGAAATATATACAAATATGTATTATTTATCTATAATCTATAGATTATAGAGAGATAATATATATTCTATATATACAAAACATATAGAATCCAAAAATTACATATATATATATATATATATATTTAGAGAGAGAGAGAGAGCAAGAGAGAAAGATTGCCTTTATTCTTTCCTCCATTGCCTGAACCCAGTTTTTCTTTCCTTCTGAAATTTCTATTTTACAATATCTATTGACATTTCTTCCTATTTTATAATATCTTGTGTACATTTTGGATCTTATGTTTTCCGCTTCTGACATTAGGGATGCATTGTGATCTTTACACATGTGTGTGTGGTTTATTTCTCTTATGAGTATGGTCTTGAGCTGCATTCATTTACCCAACAATGTCTCTATTTTATTCTTCTTTATGGCTGAGCAGTACTCCATTGTCTAAAAAGACTACATATTTTTATCTATTCACCAGTTAATGTGCATTTGGATTGTTTCCAAGATCTAACTACTATAAATCATGCTGCTATAAACATGAGTGCACATATATCACTGTGGTATGATGTTTTTACTTGTTCAGGGAACATACCCCAGAAGGGAAATAGCTGGTCCAATGGACCTCCAATCCTGTTATTGGAGGAATCGTTACACTGATGGCCACAGTGCTTGTTTAAGTCTATACTCCCACCAACAGCGGAGAAGGGTTCCAATTTCCTCACAGCTAGTGCAGCATTTGCTGTTGGCAGATTTCTTGATAATAGCCATTTTTTTCTGGAATGAGATGGAACCTCATTATTTTTAATTTATAAAATATCTTGAATGACAAGTAGTATTGAACATTTTTTCACATAAATATTTGCTATTTGCATTTTTTCATGTGAGATGTGTGTATTCATCACGAATGCTCATTTTTTTGATTAGTTCCTTAAATTTGAGAGGTATGATTTTATTGAGTTCTTTGTATGTTCTTGATAGCAATATTTTGCCAAAGAAATAGCTGGAATTTTACCCATGTTGTACATAGTCTTTTCATTACGTTGTTAGTTTCTCTTGCTATTAAAAAGTTTTTTTTTAATAAAATGAAATCCCAGTGTTGATTCTTTGTGACAGTTCCTGTAGGATTGGGCCTTTATTCATCAAGTGTTTGCTGAACCAATGTCTTCAAGAGTTTTACAGATTTGTTCTTTCAACAGACTTGATGTTTCAGTTTTCATATTTAGATATTTTTCATGTATTTAGTGCATGGTCTACAGGATCTCACTACACAGGTCAGACTAGTAGTAATTATCCTGTTTTCAGCCTCCCAAGCACTGGGATTACAGGTGTGCACCATCACACCCAGTCTTTTTCACCATCTCAGGGCACCCTTGGAGCAAGCCTTGCACAGCACCCCAGGAATCGAACCCTGGTCCTTGAATCTGCCTCAGCAGGCCCTTTAATCCACTGAGCTATATGGTCGGCCTTAATATTTAGATCTTTGATCTGTTTCAAATTTAGAATAGTGCATGGTGAAATATATAGATCTACTTTTAATCTTTGACATGCGTAGAGTCAGTTCTGCCAGCACCATTTATCAAAGAGGCTATCTTTCTTCCAGTGGATGTGTTTAGCACCTTTGTCAAAGAATAAGGTGGCTGAGTGCTGTTAGAGTTGTTTCTGAATCTTAATAATCTTGATAATCTGTTCCATTGATCTTTGGGTCTGGTTTTTTTTAGTACCACATTGTTTTTATCACTGTAACTTTATAAGATAATCTTAGGTTAGAGATTGCTTTGTTGACTAGAATTTTCTCTGCTATTCTAGGTGGCTTCTGGTTACAATGAAGTTTAGGATTTTTTCCTCAAATTCTATCAGATATGGTATAGAAAGTTTGATCAGAATTATATGAAATCTGTACAACAATTTTGGTTGTATGGCCATGTTCACTATATTGGTTCTCCCTACACAAGATCAAGGAATAAGTAGTCTTTACCACAAACTGATAAAGGTTATCTATAACTAACCAACTGTCAGCCCCATATTAAACAGTCAAAACCTGAAAGCTTTGACAAGTCCAGCATGGATTCATGAAAAACAAAAAACAAAAAGCAAAACAAACAAACAAAAAATCCCCAGAAAATTGTAATAGAGGGTCTTTATCTGAACCTCATAAAAGCCCTCTATGACAAACCAATAGTAAACATGGTATATAATCTTTTGGTTAATTTTTTTGTATTCTGATTGTCAGTCTCTTGTTGGAGATGATCATATCTTTGCTCAGTAGGGAGATTGGCCTTCTATTGTCTTCTTTTATTTGGGTTTTTCTCTGGTTTTGCAATCAGAGTTATGCTTACTTTTAGGAATGAATTTGGGAGTATTACTCACCTTTAAATTTTATTAAAGAGTTTAAAAAGTTGTGGTGTTAAGTCTCTAAACTTCTTGCAGAAATCAGTAATGAATCAATCAGGGCCTGAGAATTTTTTGTGTTGTTGTTGGTAGATTTTCATAAAACTTTTTAATGAAGTTTAATTATAACTTTGATTTCATTGATTGATATTGGTGTGTTTAGGATTTTTATGTCTTCTTAGTTCAGCTTTGGTAATTCATATGCATCTAGGCAATGATCCTGAAAATCTCCATCAGGTCTTGGAAAGTAGCAGTTAATTGGTAGGATTCTCACCCTGACTAACCATATATGCTGATACTGTGAACTTATTCGCTTTGAAAAAAATTAAATTTGAGGCTTGGATGGGTAAATGTATGCAACTAGAGATTGTACTTATAAGTGTCTCTGCAGGTTTGAATTACTCTTCTCTCACAGTGTGTCCTGTATCAGAGAGAAGGTGGGCTTCAGTTCATGCTTCACTTCCTTCCTGGGTTCAGAGAGCCCACTCCTTCATTCTTGTATTCCACATGCTGCTATATTTTAGCATCTAGATGATGACTCTCTGAGAAACTCTTCCTCTTGCTTATCACCCAGCCATCTTGGTGCTCCCTCTAGCAATAATTTCAACACATTTGAATTTTTTAAAATGATAATGAAGTAGTATTTTAAAAATACATATTGCAATTGCATTAGAAGAAAGTTAAAATGTAACTGAGTACACAAAATTACCTGCTTCATTGTCTATTTCATGTTTATACTCATTGATACCAGGATTTTGATTTTAAAATATCAATTGTGGATTTTTAAAATTACTTCCTACTTCAACAAACTTAACAATAAAAAATGAAAAATAACTACTGGTATAACATAAAAAGTAAATGCTGTCAATGACCAAGATAAATAATAATACATACTACACATAAAATTCTAAATTTAAATATAAAAAAAATCATTTAGTGGTGTTCTAGGGATCAGGAGGCATTCTCCCAAGACTATGCTGAATAGTATGACATAGAACTGTCATCACTGGTTTTGTACCAGAAATCTTCCAATTCACTTTCCTGTATTGGCCCAATGCACAGGTGTTTAGAGCTAGTTCTTTTTTGTGCACATGTGTGAATACTGATTCATCTAAACTAGCCCTGAGTTATTTCATTTGATTGGTATCACAGATTGGCAGGGCCACACCTTGGACTGGCAGTTGTTCACATGTTATATGAAAAGAGGCTGAAAAAAGCATCAGCTGAAAAAAAAAAGTCAGGACAGAAACTCAGAATGGTTTGATTACCTTCTATCCAAGTTTATCTATAGTAAGTTCATTTGGCCAGAAGTTGCTAGTACCCACTCAATAATTTAAGAACAGCTGTGTCACAGAAATTTACATGTTTTAGTACCAAAATACAAATAAAAGTTTTTATAATCTTATCCACACCCCACATGGTCACATCCTATTTTCCTTCTAAAGATTGTTTATGGCAATTTTGTGTGTGTGTGTGTGTGTGTGTGTGTGTG
>NDGN011454485.1:0-12231 GCA_002564285.1 Tympanoctomys barrerae
TGTGTGGTGCTGGGGGTTGAACTCAGGGGTTTGTGCATGCTAAGCATATGCAATGCCCCCCAAGCCATATCTGCAGCCCAAGAATTCTGGTGTTTTGATAGAAGCAATAAAAGTTTAAAAATCAGAAGCACTTAAAAATGTGAAAAGCTACTCCAGGGACTCTGGACCAGAACTTGGAAAGGGGTCATTGTTAAACTTTTATTTGAGTTGTAATTCATTTTACTATGTGCTTCTATGCAATTAGAATTATGGAACAGCTTTTAAATTTATTGTGGAGTAGGTCTGGATATTAGGGGAGTGCTGGGCACATTGTTAGGCAACATGATTGATTGTTTCATCAGTCAGATACTGTTTAGATTGCTGGGTGGTAAGATGTACACCAAAGCAAGAGCGTCTGCCAGTCTGACGAGTTCAGGAGACTGTCCCTAGAGCTGATCAGCATGTGCATATGCTACAGATCGCATCATATGTACCAAGAGGGCAAAAGTAGGGCATAAGGCTAGAGCCCTGGCTTTGAACATCTCCCAAGCCCACTGGTCTTGGAGGGTAGCGTATTTGTTCCACATGAAGTCTGGTGAGTCGTGACTGCTTGGCATGGAATGCAAAAGTCTGCTTAAGTTGCATTTACATTTCTCCCAGCCTGCAGGGAACCCGGTGTTCTGTCACCTGCGAAGACGGATGGTACTTCAATGGCCAGGACTGCCAGCCCTGCCACCGCTTCTGTGCCACGTGTGCTGGTACCTTCTCCCAGTTCTACTGTTTATTCTGTGTTTCCAATATTATCTTTGTCTGGCTCTAGCTATCCTTCACACAGCCCACTTGATATGTCTAAGGAAAATGTAGAAGAGTCTATTTCTCTTTTGATAATCGTGTGTGTATTTTTAGGCAAAGTCTGCCACCAACACCCTCTCCTCATGGAGAAACTTAAATGTTCCAACGATGTCTTCTCTTTCCAAAGAGAGCAGGTGCTTTAAGCAAATTGGTTCAGTTTAAAATAGGAGGGATTTCTCCCATACAAGAAAAAGAAGAAAAAGCACAATTAAAGTATAACACAAAATTATAACAGATGAGTGTCGTTTTCCCAAACTGTTGAAAAGCGCTGCCCATGTTGCACTCTTCCCTGAGGCTTGGTTTCTGTTTCCTGCATGTCTCTTGCACTTCAGGAGCAGGTGCTGATGGCTGCATTAACTGCACAGAGGGTTACTTCATGGAAGAGGGCAGATGCGTGCAGAGCTGCAGCATCAGCTACTACCTGGACCACTCTGCAGAGCATGGGTACAAATCCTGCAAAAGGTAAGCGCATCCAGTGCGTGGCCTTAGCATTTGGTACCTGCGTCCTTATGGGACTGCCTTCATTGCTAAGGAGGAAACTTAGAATTATGAGTGACAGAGTTGAATCATTTAACTGTGGATACTGCCTTACAACTTTAACCCAAGTTATCTGATTTTTTTTTTTTCCCGGCATGACCTCCTTAAAGCTTTAAAAGCCGTACTGATGCTTCTGCTACATGCTGCATCCCAGTGACATCAGTAGCCACCCACTGTTTCCTTTAGTGTGATCAAACCTAACAATTTTGCAAGGAAAAGATTTTTATATCCTCCTCAAAGAGAGAGTTAAGCTAGCACATTAAAAAGCTGATGACAAACACACCTCCCATGGACAATAGGGTTAAAAATTGTACACCTTTTTCCAGGTGCGACAACAACTGTTTAACATGCAGTGGCCCAGGGTTCAAGAACTGCACCAGCTGCCCCAGTGGGTATCTCTTAGACTCAGGGATGTGCCAGCTGGGAGCCATCTGCAAGGATGGTGAGTACACCTGCACGTTTAGATCTGAGCAGAGAGTGACTTTCCATTACAGGCCTAAATGCATTTCCATTGCAAAAAGAAACTAACAAGCATGCATTAGATAAGGCAAGTCTTATATCTTGTTGGCATTTATTCATCATGAATCAATGATTCTCATGGGTTTAGTTTTGTATTTTTTTAATTGTCAGAAGAAATAAATATTACCTATAGTCCCATGAGCCAATATAGTGCCAGTTAGGATATTATTATTATTAAACTTTACTTTAGTACAGTTTTAGACTCACAGAAAAACGAAGCAAGAAGTCCAGAGGGATACTGTGTGTTCCTGCTAGCCTCCCATAGATTCCACATCTGGCTCCAGAGTGGCATGGTTGTTACAGGATGGGAGCCTACCCATCCTTTTCATCTGAAGTTTATATTTTTACATAGAGATTTACTTTTGACATTGTACACTCTGTGGGCTTGAACAAATATTTATGCCATGTACCCACCATTATGAGATCACCCAGGACAGGTCATTGCCCTCAGATTCTTCTGTGCTCTGCTTTTTTCTTTTGTTCCCCCAGACCCCAGAAATCACTGACACAGTCTCCAGAGTTCCCCTTTGCAAAATGTTATACAGTTGAAATCATGTAATGTATAGCATTTTCTGATTAATTTTTGACATAATTCTTTAAAATCATGTTCCATATGTACTTTTTTACCAGATCATTAAAATACCCCATACAAGAGTTTTATGTTCTGCTTTTGGCACTAAGCATTGTGCTCAGTCAGCACCCCGTGTCCTGTGTTTGTACCTTAGAAAACTTCACCAGCACAAAATTCAATTGTAATGATCACGTAGTTCAATCTACTTTCCTATAACTCATTGTTCATAACTTTTATATGTAAGTAATACTCAAACAGTGTCTGAATCCTTTGTGAAGACTTGAAATTAGGAATTAATTTTCAAATCTCTCAGGAAACAAAAACCTGTAGGCTGGAACAGTAAAAGTGATAGAACAAAGTATAAAACTTAAGGCTTGGAAATGTTGGTCTGTTTTTTTCTTTTCTCTGCACCAGTGATTCTCAGGCAAGGTGCTTAGACCCCACGCCTTCCCCTACGTTCTCATTGCATTGTCCCAGGAGCGGCCTGAGAGTGGGTCATTTCCAAGGTTTCCCATGTGTCTCCCACGCGCAGCCTTCCCTGAGCAATCTGCGCTGGCTTCTCCCCCTGACAGCTTGGCCCATGCCCAGGGGCCTCACTAATCTAGCCTGTTCCCCAGAAGTAAATGTAACATGTGCCCTTGCAACTTTTTGTGCATTTTGACTGTCTGTGACCCTAAAATTTGGGCCTAAGCTTTGTGCAGAAAACACATATCAATGAAGTAGAATGACACTAGGTAGTAATAAAGATAGAAAGTACACACTTGCAACGTCTTAGTGACAAAATCATTGGTCTAGGCTTATTCTTTCCCTCCTTTTGATTGTGTCCTCTGTCAGAAATCTAAAGGGAGGCAGAACGGTACTGTGGTTCACAGAATGTAGCAGGTGTGGAATCAGAGTATCCACATCCAGGCTGCAGACTTGGGCAGGCTGTGAACTTCCTGTGCCTATTTCCTTTATCCTCACAAAGTGAAGAAAACAGTGGTCCTGACCTTGCATGGTGATTCCACACATCCACTCTAGGAATCTCAGAAAAGCCTTAGAAACAGCTGGACATCAGACATCATACATGGTCTCCTGCATGTGCACTATGGTGACAGCACCTTTGTGGCTGTCCTGATGGATCACCAGTCCACCATGTTTGGGCTGGACCTGTTCAAATGCTGTTCTCAGGGCTTTGGGGGCAGGGCAGTGTTTCACTATACCCTACTGGAGTGAGATGCCTGAATTGATGCCATTCCAGGGGCATGTAAGTATCACCTTTTAGTTACCAGAAAGTGCCACCTCACCTCTACTTAAAAACATGGTTTCCTTGTGACTGAAAATATCACCAACACTTTGTCAGTCAGTTACCAGAAAACTGAGGGAGACTTTCAGGTGGCTGACACAGGCCATCCATGGTAACCTGAAGTCTTCATTTCTGTCACTTGGAAATAGGCAACTCAAGGTTTGCGATGCTTTTGCTCAACCTCAGGCAGTCAGCATGGTTGAAGTTGTACCGAGTGGCATGCTGGTAAAGGGGGAACATCAGAATTGTGGGCAGAAGTGGGTAATGAAGAACCGTGCTCAATCAGTTGAAGAACAAGGTCACTGCTGCCTCTTCAGGCTGTTCAGATCACATGGCAACTGCCTTTAAGAAGGGGCTATTTGCTTCCTTTCAGCTCTCATATTTCCATGACTCTAAGACATGGCTTTTTTTTTTTTTTTTTTTTTTTTNTTACTTTGGACATCATAAACCCAGATGAATCCTTTAACTCATAGCCGCTTACCACTGCTGTTGACTAGCAGATTGACAGCACCTAAGTGTCATTACCTAGCTGTCAGTCTTAGGCTCTACCTGTGTGCCATTTAACCACAGTTCAAAAGAGCTTCCAAAGCTAAATTTGTTAAGTATTCAAAGAAGGAATTATTGCATGAGCATAGAAACAAAATAATATTATTTAACAAATACTCTTCATAACTATAAAATTATAATTGGTGAGTCATGATAAGAAGCAATATTTTCTTTGCGTTACTTAAAGTAGCAGTGCATCTTTAAATACTGTGTCTTGGACTCAATGAAATATGGTACATGTGACTATATATTTTCGGCTCCAGGGAATTCTGAAAAGAAAAATTCCTTGCTTGTGTTATGGTTGATCTCTAACTTATTCTTTTTTCAATCTTTTTTTTTTTTCTTTCACAAATGGATACCAATCACATTTCCCGTTGGACTGCTTGAAAAACAATGCTGTTGACTGAAATCACTTTGGGTGGACCAAATTTCCTCCCTGTTGACTGTTCCCGAATGACCTCCTCCAACCCCCTAATCTACCTCTCTGGCCAATCAAAACCTCCCTCCATGTGTGTGCACCGTGCTCTCGACCTCCACTCCCTTCTCTCTTGCTGACTTCTGGAAAAGCAACGGAAGAGTCCTGGGCCGAAGGAGGCTTCTGTATGCTTGTGAAAAAGAATAATCTGTGCCAGCGGAAGGTCCTTCAACAACTTTGCTGCAAAACATGTACATTCCAAGGCTGAGCAGCCATCTAAGATTTCTTTGTTCCTGTAGACTTATAGATTATTCCATATTATTAAAAGAAAAAAAAAACAAGCCAAAAAAAAAAAAAGCAAGCCACCTCTCTCTCTTTCTTGCTATCTTTTTTTCTCTCTCTCTCAAGTTTGTGCAGGGAGATGGTGAACTGTTTTGTCAGAACTTAAATGGAAAAAAAAATAATAAACCTACAACAAGCCTACCTTTTATAACTGGATGTTTAGTGCTAAGCAGCCAGAACCACAGAGACGGTATTGTATGACCAAAGTATTTGATGCCAAATTTGACGTTAAAGTAACGATTTGATTTCCTGCCCTGGGTTCAAAGATCCATTTTTTTTTTCCTTTTGTATTTACTTGCGTGTTTCCTCTTTGAGATGCCTGAAAATGTTTTTCCAAAACATCACAGAAGCATATCTAGATCAAAATGAAACAGAAAGCTCTTGCATCAGTCGTTTTCATGCTTGAGCTCACCACTGGGGAAATGATAGGAAACTAAACCAGAGGGCATTACGAACAGCCTACAGAGCTGTATTCAGCACCATTCGTCTTAGTGTTTCATGATCCAACATCGATACTTCCCACACATGATTTCCTTCGTGTGTTATGTACTGGTTTTTGCATTTTGCTTACTTGATAAGTCTGCTCCACTGGTTTCATCAGAGAGACTTGCTGCTACTGGCTTTTCCATTGTTTTTTTCATCATCGATTAGGTCATTCTACATGAAATGTTCAGTAGAGTCAAATTAGCAATGGGAAGAATGAAGAGGTACATAAAGGAGCTGGGACTGACCTAGCCCCCCTGAAGTCCAGAGTGCTAACTTTGTAGACCCTGCACATTCTCTTGGTGCTATCTAGCCATTGACCCCATAGCATTGTTTTTTCAAAGCCCATCAGAAATTCCTTTTGTCATGGTGGGAAGCATTTTGGATATGATGCAGGAAATTTCTTCCTGAAGTAAAGTTTCTAAGAGGTCCTGTATTTTTAAAGAAATTGAACTTATTTAAGTAATATTTATGTTCGTGCTCAAGTTGGCCGGGCAATGTTTTTCAATGGTGCTTATTAGAAGTTTTTTTTTCATCTTGTCATTTTATGAAAATAAAACTGGAAATTGAATATATGGGTGGCATGATTGTACCCTCCTGGTTCTGTATTTTCTCATTCTCTCCTCCTGTACCAAGACCGCACTCTTACATACCTGTCCACTGAAGTTCATTGAGATTATCTGGGGTTTTCTGTTTGGGGATTTTAGTTTTTGTTTCTTCCACATTCCTTATTTGCTTTTCTGTGATTCTATAAGCATGTCATGGAATCTTGTAGACTGAACTATGAGAACTGTTTTGGATCAGAAATGAAGCCTGATGGATCTCTTTACAGTTCCCCCATTTAGAGGAAAGTAGACTGCTAATCAGGTTTTATTTTTCATATCAAAACTGCACAGTGACCCAATTTGCTTTGGGAATGACCAGTTGTCTTGGAGGCCTCAAGCTTTCACAGGCTTTAAATTCCAAGATGACACCAAGAAGAGGAATGATTCCAATATAGATGGTCCTAGGATGGAGCTAGGGAGCGAATGATAAGGTCTTCATCCAAATAGCAAGCTAAGAAAAAGCCTGCCTTGAAAACATTCCTGGACATCAAAGTGAATGTCCAACCCAAGGCAAATGAATATTAATTAACACTCTAATGACCCTCTTCATAGTATTATAATGCTACTGAGTCACATATTGATTCACACATAACTAGAGAACCTACTGATTTTGCTGAACTCTCCTCCTTAGAACACTGCAGGCCTTTCTGACATGAAAAACCAAAGTTAACCCTGGGTATGGAATATAGTCTTTCCACTTAAAGGTACTATCTTTAAATGGAAAAATTTAAACATAGCCTAAATCCAAGCTCAAGAACAGCAGGTGGCAAATGAGATTTGCCTGCAAAAGAATCCAGTTAGTTGATCCAGTTGATGATATTTGAGGCATGCGGTCACTATAATATGAAAGATAAAAATGATGTGTGTTCTTAGACCAATAACCATCAACATGACAACCAAATCCATTGTGGGTTGTGTTTCCCACTGGCCTTGCAGGGGCACGTTGTGGAAATACTGGTGTCACTACTAGTGTGTTACTGCCTCATTTATCTACATAACATTATTAACTAGAACATAATGCTTCGAAAGTTTTAAGTTAATGTTATATATTATGTATAAATATATATATTCATAATGAGATATATGTAATAGTACAAAGTTTGGAGATGTGACAAATGCTCTAATATTCTAGAGACACAGTCCTCTATCTTCTCTTTTGTCTTTTTATTTTTAATTCACTAATGAAAAGTGACCCATTGTTAAATCTGAATCCACTTTATTGAAAAAATACTGTACATGTGTAAAATGTTCAGTTGTTTTTTTTTTTTTTTTTTTTTTGTAAAATATAGTAGAATGGTTGTAATTGATACTGGCCAAAATCAATGTTATTCCATATTTTATTTTTTCTATTAAATTAACCTAAGTTCCTGTTTATTTGATCTGTTCGTACCCATGTATAAATATTTCTGAGAGGGTAAGCTTTTGAGAAAGTTCTGTTTCCAAATAGAAACAAAATATTAACGGCAGGGTGGAGATGAATGACGAAACCAGATAAAATTAGAAAAAGATGAGCTGAGATAGGAATTGAAGAAAGAAAAAACAGCCGTATAAGAAAAAAATGGGTGAGATTTTACATGAATGCATGTTAAATCCCATTTTTAGAAAGCAGGTGGAAATTTCCAGATTTTAGAAATCTGGAAAAGCTAAGTGTGATCCTAGGTGTTGGTCCCAGTGCGTGGGTCCTCTGGACCTACTTTTTCTTCTGTCCACCAATGTGCATGCAAAGGGTTAGAGACCCAGGGCTGGGCCAAAGAGCTGAGGAGCTTACGACTTATGAAAGAGCTGGGTGGCTTTATTCTACTTGGTGCATTCTGCATGACACTGACAACTCTATCCCTGCATGCCTAGCAGATGACTTTGCCTGAACATCACCAGGACATGCTGTGGGGGTGACAGGACAGTGAGCAAGAAGAAGTGGTGGAGTATAGGTCCTTGGGAGTCCTACTTGAGATGCGGACACTAGCTCTGAATTTTTTACATCCTGACTTTTAGGAAGAAAAGTGAAAAGTCATCCTAAGCAACAAATAAGTTCTGCTCTGACTAGGTTGAAAGATGCGGTGATCCTAACTGGTACAAGAGAGGCTCGTCAGTACAAAGTTCCATTAGAGGGACAGAGGAAAATTCATTTGATTGACTACCTACTCAGTGCTACACAGTGTAAGAATGCAGTATATCCACATTGATATGAATATATTTTCTCTAGATTCTAAATTAAACTCTGGAATAGAGTTACACGTATTATCTGTTCACATATATGAAAACTGAAGTTTATCAGCCTGAAACAAATGGAGGTGGCACACTTGATAAAAAATTTAATAACAATGGGGCCAGGGAGATAGCAGCCTAAGCTCCTGTCTGGCAAGCACAAGGACCTGGGTTCGATCCCTGGTACTGCATGCTACGCCGGCCCCAGAACTCCAGGCACACCGCACCAGCCACCAGAACCAGGTGTGGTCACTCAGTCCTGTAATTCCAGCATCAGGGAGGCTGAGACAGGAGGATGACCACAAGTCTGAGCTATGTATCAAAACCCTGTACAAAATAAATAGATGAAAAGATTTTTGAAAATTTAACAGGAACATTACAGAAAGTTGTGGATTCCAGATCTCAAACACATGGACAGAAAATTGTCAAATTCAGAACAGGCAAGGATTTCTTTAAATCAGATTGGTCAGAATAAATTTCCTGGAACTTGTAGAACTGGAATTGGTCTGTTACCAGAGAGCTTACAACATGAGAAGTGTTCAGGGCAGCAGGATGCTATCCTGGCTAAAGGACAGAGATTCAATATTTGATAGATTAGTCAAGAGAGAAAAGTCTTTGTTAAACACTAGAAGGCTGAAGGCTGATAGGATGTCGTCTCAACTCTCACCTCCAGAGAAAACCTTGCTAATCAGTAGTCTCCAGCTGCAGATTGGTCCAATTTTTGTCACTTCTCTTCCAATCTCTTGTGTCACACCTGAATTTCCACCCAACAATCTACCCTTCTGTTTGAGGGACTTGCACAGTACTTGTAGAGAAAGGGAAGTGATTGTTTCAGTGACAAAGTTTCTCTTTTGACCAGCATTGTGGGGACATCTGAGTATGGAAATACAGAGAATCTTAGCCCTCTCACATAAAAAGTATATCACACTGATGAAATACAAAATCATGTGCATTCTTCTAAGTGTTTGTATTATCCGGCCTTACACAAAGAAAGCAGTGGCAGACAGCAGCATTAGAAAGGGAAACAGTACATCGGGAAGGGTTTTAGATTGTGTTCTGGCCTATTCAATACTTCTCTTGCCATCCACTAATACAAAGTGGCAGAGGCGTACAAAGGCCAGCTTCAGCTTGACCTCGCCTGGCCCAAGCTGAGTCCTGGCCCTAAACTCCAATATGTGTAGATGACAGAAAGCATAAACCTGCCTTTCTTCTCTCGTCAACATCCATTCCCAAATGCTATTTTTGTTGCCAACGCTTAAAATCTGAAGCTCTTAGCAGAGCACTTTAGAGCCTTTGACTTGTTTAGCAGGGCATAGCCAAGATGCACTGGATTTCCCTGTGGTTTACTGGGGCCACTTGGCACCTAGTGATGGAGCATAATCCACATAACCATGTCTCCTTTCATCACAAAGAGGTGCTGCTCTGGCTCAGGCTCAGTTCTTTAGCAAGGAGGATGCAGTTACACAGTGTCCTGCATCTCAGAGAGCCAGGCATGACCAGAAAGGCAGCTGGACTCTTCCTACCTCCAGAACAGTTTCAAGAATGGTAGGATTATGTGACTTCTGCCATTAGTTTCTTGCAAGAGCTCTGTAAAGTGATCCCATCCATTGTTTGGATTGTTTTGTTTCTGTTTACAGGGTCAGGGGTCAGGTAATGAAAGATATTTTGCATACCTCTTTCTAGAAAATTCCAGAGACATTCATTGAATCCTGAATTCTAAGATCTTAAACTTTTTTTCATTTAGAAAATCATATATTATTTTAAGAATATAGTATGTTTAGGGTTTTGATGAAAATGGCTGCAGTTGATTGGGCCCACACAAAAATCCGGCTCCAGAGATTAGTTCTCATGCAGGATGTATACCCAATGAGGTAGCAGAGGTGGGCTAGATCGCAAACTTACTGCTTCGGCCTTGTGCACCAATTCCTCCGTGTTAAAGCAGGCCAGGAAAAGGTAAGTCATGTTACACACATTGCAAAGCAGAGTAAGCTCTTTCCTGAGTGAAGGTAGAAAGCTCACTGAAACCCTGGCCTTGGTCTTTTCTCTTTAGGAGCTCAAATTAATTGCTTTCACAAATAGACATTAGTAAGTATCTCTGCCACACACCAACCTCTGAGATTCTTGTCCTTTTCCAGCTTATGTACAATAGGAGAAAACAGACAAAAGCATGTCTATAACAAGAAGCTATTTAAGGGGCCGGGAGATGGCTCAGTGGAATAAGCGCTTCCTTGGCAAGCGCAAGGGACTGGGTTCAATCCCTGGTTCCACCAAAAAAAAAAAAAAGAAGAAGCTATTTAAGAGTTTTTAAATGAGCATAAAATATTGGGACTATAGAGGGGTAAGCTCATCTCACCAATGAAGTGCGAGGTCCTATGCCCTTGCACTACAAGTTTGCCAAGGGCACCCAGAATAGAATAAAACATTGCAAATAGAGTTGGCTCTGAGGTGTACAAATAAAACCGTAAAGGTCAGAATTAAATGCTATCTTAATTAAATATATACAATATGCAAACTAGTCAATTGTAACTCGCTTGCTAAAGAATTACATAATTAATGTGGGATGAAGGTGAATTTTAATATACTTGATATCATGTGCAAATCACAGAGGTTGGTGTGCCTAAGGTCTATGGGAATCCTAATCTAGCCCTACGAAGAAAGAGAGGTTTACAAATCAGGCACAGTGGCACATTCTTGTAATCCCAGTACTCAGGAGACTGAGGCAGGAGGATTGCTGCAAATTCAAGGCTAGCTTGGGCTACACAGTGAGTTCAAGGCCAGCCTAAACTCATAGAACGACCCTGACTGATAAAAGGGGGTAGGGGTTGGGAGAAAAGTTTACAACAAAGAGGTGATGGCCAAGGAAGACACAGAAGTGGAGGGGTGAGGATAGTTTGCCAAGAAAGCAAAATACAGATCCTCTCTTCTTCCCTTTGCATTCTATATTTTCCAAGGAGATCTTATTTGGTCCCATTGTTTTGAATACCATCTGTATTAGTCCATTTTCCATTGCAATAGCAAAATACCTGAGGTCAGATACTATATAAAGACAAGAGGTTTATTTTACTCTTATAGTTTTGGCAGCTGAAAGTCCATCATGGCTGAAGGCCTAATGTATGGACTGCCCAGAAGAGGAAGAAAGACAAGAGAAGACAGGAAGTCACAGAGATGCAGGAAGCGTCAGTCTTTCTCTTTTGTAGCAAGCCTGTAGTGAGGGGCTCCTGAAAACTACCTTAGTCTCTTACAAGAACAGTGTCCCCGGAGACCCCCTGTAAAAAGTTCTATCTCTGGACATTACCAGCCCCACTGGGACCAAGCCACACGTGACCCCTTAGGAGTAAACCATGTCCAAACCATGTATCATTGTTACACCAATGAAGCTGAAGGTGATGCTCTTCCCCAGCTTCCTACCCATCACTACTACCATCTCTGTCCTCTCTCAGGAGCTGTCTCTGTTGTGGCAGAACAACACATTCACCTAGTTTCTCAGGGCTCCTTTTCTACCCCAAATGCAATTTTTCAGCAAAGTACCATTAGCTGTACTTCTAAAATGTACCACTACCTTAATGCCTGACTTCTGCCCTTTCCAAAACTGTACCTCTGGACAGAAGCCTTCGTCTCCCTCCTGGCTTATTCTCATTTTACAGGTCTTCATAAAAGAAAACAACTTGCTCAGAAAGTGAGGCCCTCTACTCCTCCCCCAGCCTGTTCCCTTTTTCTTACTTCCCCTCATGCCTATCACCATGTGACCTAGTGGGTTCATTTACTTGCTTGTCAGCCTGCTCCATAAAACCTGCGCTTTGTTGGTCTTTTTTTTTTTTTTTAATTTTATTTATTTATTTATTTATTTATTATTTTTTTCCATAATTTTATTGAGAAACAAATAGCAATGAGA
>NDGN011454490.1:0-19761 GCA_002564285.1 Tympanoctomys barrerae
TTATGTTTGTAAATAATTTATTTTCAATTTGCAATCTATTAAAAAATTAAAATAAAAAAGAAACAACAACAACAAACTATGATTGTGGATTTGTGTGTTTCTTTCAGTTCTGCCAATTTGGCATCATATCTGTAAACTTCCTGTGTGCACATTTAGGCTTATGTTTGATTGATGAATTCACTCTCTGTCATTGTGAAGGTGACAAGGCTGAGGCTGGGAGTGTGTCAGACAAAGGTGTCAGGACCTAGAAGAGGGAGCTGGAGCTGAAGCCCTGGGTGCCAGGCCCCTGTATGGGGCCAGTGGCCTCTGTCCTCCTTCCACTGACCGCGTCGAGTGGCTGCCCTGAATTTCCTGCTTACAGTCCTTGCTAGGTGAGTAATTGGATCCTGGACTTTGTGTTGCATTATTAACGGTTTGCTTGGCAGAATTAATTACTTGGAGGAATGCAGTGTGGTGGGAAGCTGGGGCGTGTCCAGCTTTAACGGCCCCTCCTCCTTCTTGGGGCAGAGCTGGCTTCTGCTCACGGCCAGCCCCTCCACAGCCTGGCATCATGGGAGGAGGCAGGTGTGCAGTGACTTTGCGCAAGGACCCAAGGCACACAGTACCTGCAGTCATCCCTGGCCCAACGGGGCTCCCAGGCCAGAATTTTTACTCTATATTCACTTCTTAATCATTTTAAGAAGATTGAATACTTATACTATCTTCAATTCTTGGTCATTAATATTATAAATATCAAATGATCATTCTTATACATGCAACATTATGTATAACTCAGAACATCAAAGTAGGGAAATTTCCCAATAATGAAATTATAGGGAAAACTGGAATGAATACTTGAAAGTTTATACTAGATTTGAAGTGCAGACAGTAACTAAGAATGGTAAGTAAAAAAAAAAAAAGAAGAAGGATGGTAAGTAATGTGCTATGAAATTAATGTTGCATAGTATTATGATAATACTACAAGATATCAAAGCCACTAAATAAAGGCATAACCACGCATTGTGGAAGTGACAGCATGCTATACTGTCATAAGATCTGTGACAATGTTGCTGGCAATTAAGGATCCAGATTTAATTTACTTTTCTTAGGAGGAGATGTAATAGTCTTTGCAAAGACTACTATTGCTTATTCCTTTAGCCTTTTACGGTTTTTGGCACAAGCGTTACCAAATGCCCAAGTCAGGATGTGGGGTAGACCCGGGATAGGACCACAGGCCTCTGGGTCTTCATGGTGTCGATTCAGGACACAGAGCACCTCTGGGACAGGACAGGATGGGTCCTGGTGGTCGCCAGAACTGGGTCACAGTTGCATGGTGGCCTGAGTGTGGATCTCCGTGGCACCTGTTCCGTGTCTCAATGTTGTCACCAGGTGATCCTAGTGCACCTGGTCTAGCAGGTGTGGTCCACCAGGTGTTGATGTCGGCCCTGTGTACCCCACAGTCTTATTGAACTATCTGTAAAGGTCCGGCCAAATAGCTCAATGGATTAAAGCCCCTGCAAGCAGGCACAGGGGCCGGGGTTCCATCCCCACACCTGCTGTGCCGGCCCTGCTCCTGGGGCCGCAATTGAGACTGGGTGTGGTGCTATGTGCCTGTAATCCTAGCTCTTAGGAGGCTGTGAACAGGCAGATCACTACAAGTCCAATCTAGTAGTGAGACCCTGAACATCCTGTAGGCCCTTTCCTAAAAATACAAAACAAAACAAAAACCTGTCTGTCATCCTGCTTTGGCTTCCACGGCCTAGGACTAAGTAAGTGGGGAACAAACACAGGCTGCATACCATTTCCTCTTCTGGGAGCCCCCCAGCCTAGGTGGGGTCCCCTCTGTCCCAAGGTAACAGCACCCAAGTTTCTTATGGTGCTAGCCTGGATGGGATCTGGGCTTGAACACAAAACCCCTGGGCACCCAGCAGAGCAGCTGAGAGTTCGACCTGGGCCCTAAGCTGATCCCCATGCGGCTCTGTGAGCCTTAGGCGTTGTGGTGCCACTTGGGCTCCTGCGCATACCCCTGGGCTCTGTCTCTGTTGTGGTCCTAGCCCCTCTCTGCAGTTCCCCGGGGCCATGGACCTTGGCCTTGTCTGAGGCCCTTACTCACGGTCACTGCCTGGCCTCCCTGCTGAGGCCCACAGAGTCCTGGAAGCCCTTTACATGTGTCCTGGAGCAGGACACAGCTCACACTGGCCCGACTAGCACTGGTCCAGCGTCCTGCTAGGAGCTGTACCTCTGCGCCAGGCTGCTTACCTAGACTAGTTCTTTTCTCTCCTTTCCTCTCCACAGGACCCTGGAGCTCCAGGGCACAAGCTCAGGTCTGGGTCCCCAGCTCTGGCAGCTGAGGGGCGCCCTGGGGCCAGGAGGAAGAACCACCGCAGGCTACGCAGATGCCTGCTTCTCAGGCTGGCTCTAGATGGACTGTGGGAATTTGTGATTTCAAAGTAACGACTCTTTCACGCTCTGAACTCACACACCTGAATCACCATTATGTGTGTTTATCAGGTACACTGAATCTGTTTTCCTGGACTGCCACACGTGGCCTTCAGACATGAGGCTGCCGAGCCCTGAGTCTCAGAGAGGGTCTGGCCCAGGTTGCTATGGCTTGGCAATTGTGTCCCAAAGGCTTATCTCCCTGTTGTTCCTTCAGTTCCTGGTGCTGAATACACAGGTCTAAGCAAGTCTCCAGGACCAGCTTGGGGGTGTCCAGCTGAGGATGGCTCCCGATGCTCTGCAGGGCATCCCGCAGGGCAGAAGATGAGGGGTAGTGGGGGTGCTGCCAGCTGGGGCGGCCTGCCCCACTTCCCTCATTGTCGTGCGAAAAATACAAAGGAAGTGAAACACCTTTTTCTCTTCACGCTGTGAGCGCTTTCCTGGCATAAAAGGTGCCCTGGATCCTTTGTGACACCAGCGCCCGCACAGCAGCTCCCAGGCACCTGCTGGCCCATGCACGGCACCGACGTGGGCCATGAGGAGGACACGTGAGCTTTGCTGTGGTGGGGGCTGGTGCTGGCCCACCTTGTTAGTGGGTCAGGTGAAGCCTGGCTTTAAACTAAGCTGAAGAAAAACTCTCTGTGGAGACAAGACACTCACAGCAGCTCTTCACAGTGAAAGACATGCAGAGCCGAGCCAGTGGGGCCCTCGCAGTCCCTGGAAAAGACAAGCCGCTAGCACGGTGTGCGATGCTTCTCAGAGTGGCTGGAGTGTGACCCGTCCCACCATCCCAGGGCAGATGCCTGATCCCACATCTACCTTAAGGGTTTATTCCATGAGAATACTCAGGCAGACATAAATGCATGTAAAAAGCAGCTCAAATAGATGGGAATTGACCAAACAAAGTTATATTCAGGCTGTGAAGTAGACTGAGCTGGATGTGAGGGCACGGAGCTACAAGCCCACGTATGTGAGAAGCTGAGGCAGAAGGATCTGTACATCTAGATGGGAAGGATGGCTGCACCATCTTAATTGGTCAAAGTAGGCTGCAGAACCTCTGCACAAGGCAGCCTGATTTCCATGAATAAACAGAGGACAGCAGGGAAGATCTGTTTGGTAGACAGGAAAATCCTAGACTGATACCAGTGCCCTCAACCACCACTTCTCCAGAGCAAGGGGGAGCAGTGTGTCCTGCACCCAGAGCCTGGGCTGGGACTCACCTGTGGTCACCACTGTACTCATCCTGGGGGCTTTCCTTGGGGGAAAATCTTCCAGAGTCTCTCCCTCACACTTCTCGTCTGATGCAGCCACACCCTTCTCAGCGGAGAGGACCAGCCCTGGCCCTTGCCCACTGCCACCTGCTTTGCTCTGAGGAACTCAGACAGTGGTGTGCGTGGCCCATCTCTAAGTCTGGCATCTGCGAGTTTGTCTTTAGCTCTGTGTTATGCTTCTCTGGACAATGCAGTGGCTTGCTTAAGTATGGAGTATAAATATACTTGCTCTGCCTGTGGAGTCATGTGGTTAAGGGAAAGCACACACATGCATACACACACACATGTGCACACGGCAGCATGCACACAGGTATACCCGCCCCTTGTACACACACCCATATGTGTGTGCATAGGAACACAACCCTCTCATGTGCACATACATATATGTGCATGTCTTCATGTGTGCACATGCACACACATGTGAGGGGGCCCCCTCTGGTTCTGACTGATGGATCTTCAGGTTCTGGGGAGCTGGGGGGCTGATGGAGGGGAAGGTGGTGAGATCACACAGGCATGCCACACGTGCTCCGTAGCTACCTCAGACCTGCCTTCTCCCTTGAGGACCTGAAGGGTCAGGGACAGCCTCCAGGGAAACGTCCTCCAAGGAGTCACGTGGCCGTGGGATTCTGTCTGCACCCCTGTGCTGAGCATCACAGCCAATCTGCACTCATGGCAGGTGTGATACCATGTTGACAGCAGGATCTGCCTAGCTTAGCCCCATACGGTGAGTTTGTTACATGACACTACACTTGGCTCACATCAGAGCACACAGTAACACAGCCCACTGCTCTGCCACTCCTCAAGCCCTCATCCCTGTTTATAGGCTCTTCTTCCTGCCCCAGGCATGCGAGGCCAGGTCTCTGCCTGCCTTCAGCACTTGCTTAGATAGCAAGCATGTGTTGTGTGTGGCTGATGCCACACCAGTGACAAGGACCGAGGCGCCTACCGACTCGTGGCTCTGCTCACACACCCAGCCCTGGATGGCAGCAGTGTTTCACTCCCTCTAGCAATGGCTAGAGAGTCCGCTGAGCCAGGGCGGTCTCAATTCACCTGTGCTCCTCTTGGACGCTGCAGGGCCTGGGTCACCTGCACCCTGTTCCCCCATGGAGGTTAGGGCTTGGGGCCTCTGACTCCCCTGAGCTGCCCACCCCATCGTGATTGCCGACAAATGGCCTCATGTGAAGTACTGTGGGAGCTTCCAGGGATGGCCCTACTGTGTCCAGTGCCTGTTGCAGTGCACTGCCCCTGATGGCCCTGCTGTTCCAAAGCTCTTATTTCCAGGGACATGAGTATGGGGCTTTGTTCTTTGTTTCTTCTGGCTTGGGCACCTCCGTGTTGACCACCAGCATCTGCATGGCCAGAATCCACATGGTCAGCAAAGCCTCCAGGGGGACTCTGAAGACTTCATTATAAGGAACAGGTGGTATTAACTGGGCATGGACCCGTGGGTGTGGCAGGCCAGCCTCTGGGCTGGGTGCTGTGGGGATAAGGTGTGGCCCAGGGATGGGCTGATGCCCCTCCCCCATGTCTGCCTCTGTGTCATGTCAACATTTCCTCGGGATCTGCAGACCTTGAAGGGATGGAAAGCAAGGGGTACTCTTCCCAAACTCTGAACAGGACAGTTCATACCATTCTATATTTTGGTAAAACAATTTTCATTGAAACAGAAAACTTTAATACTCTCATCGAAATTAGAACAGGTTTACTGTTGTCCCCAGGTAACACCTGTCCCTATCATCCTACCAACGCAGGATCAGGGCTGCGGCTGGCCCTCCTCCAGTCATCTTGTCCCTTGGCGGTCAGGCTGAGATGTTGGGTACAGAGGCCTTAGAGGGACGTGGTCATGGGTCAGGAGAGAGGCAGGGCAGGGCACTGCTCTTGCTCACTGCATCTGGTCTGTTGCAGCTTGAAGACTCAGCTTCTGCCCAGAGTGTGGGGGCCAAGAGCACAATGTCCAGCTCAGGTCCCAGCCTGGGTCCCAGCATAAAACCCATGCTGGGTGGAGACAGCAACCTAAGAACAATTTGCCCCCTCTGGCCATAGCTCTAGGCCACGGATGTGGTTTTGACCTTTAGGGCTTGGTCTCCTCTGTTCATGGTGCAAGTGGATTTACCTACACAGCTGAGCAACATTATAAGCGAAACAATCTAAATGCTGCCACTTAACAACAGTGAGCACTTACATCAACTCCACTATGATGCTGCCTGTTGCATACACTGCTGAGCCGAGGAGCAGATTATGTTGCGGGTAGGCAAGTTCAGGTTGGCCCAGTGATGGCAGTGGGGCAGCAGGAGGGAGCCACACACTGCAGGACATGGCTACAGCACTGAGGTCTCTGTCTGCAGGAAGGATTGTGTGCGGGAGCCCCGGTGCCCCTGCAGGGCGCTCTCTGAACCGTGCTGGGAAATGGACCAGCTGTGCAGCCGATAGTTTCGGCTTCCAGGCTGCGTCAGGCACAGGCCACGCCACCTTCTCTTCAGCTCACACTGCACCTGGGCAAGGGCACCACAGATTTAGCTGTCTGCTCTGGGTAAAGGGCCTGTCGCCATCTCCACTGCTGATCAGCTGGACAAAGATGGCCTGGAGCAGGGGAGATGGGGGATGTCCAGCCAGAGCAAGAGGGATTCCCTCAGCCGTCCCAGCGCCACTGGCGGGGGCTGTGGGGAGGGGGGGATGTTTCTTGGTGGACATGGGCATCGCTGCTCCTGACACGCATCTGGGTCTGCTGGTACCAGATTTGGCCTGTTGGTACCAGGCACAGTCCTGGCCATGTGGGGAAGCTGGCCTTCCCCCTCTCAGGAGTCTGAATGAGGGTGCTATCGTTTGTGCAGGTTGGGAAGGGGCGATGCAGGGGATCGAAGCTCATCTGGAAAGATGTCTTCAGAAATGAGGAGGAGCAGCTGTGAAGGGCTAAGCAAGGCCCCAGGTTCCAGCTTCCTCTTGAGATGAGTGGGGATTCCTGGAGGTCCAGCGCCCAGGGTCCAAAGCCCTGCTTTTGGGGCTGAGCTGTGGCCAAGGGGCAGGATGCTGACCACAGGTGTGCTGGACATTGAGTTCTGCCCATGGAGGGAGGAAACCATGGTGTTGAAGGAAGCTGGGCCGAAATATGCAGGGAAGGCTTCTGGCCTGGCTGCGAGGGGCTGGAGGCACAACATGGAGCAGGGAGGAAACCGGGACCGGAACTCACCTCGCTGTTCAGGAAGCAGTAGAGCACCGCCACCACCAGGCCCTGCAAGGGGAAGGTGTCAGTGTGGTCCACGGCCCCTTGCGCCCACCTGCATCCCCTGAACCCACCTGGAAGGATCCGACACACAGTTCAAACAGGATCTGGTACTGGGCAGAGATGCCGTTGGGGAAGGCTGCAAACACCATGTAGTGCACGCCAAACAGCGGTATGAGCAGGAGTGTAGACTTGGCCAGCCGCCTGGGCCGGAGGGAGAGAGACACAGTGATGGAGGGGTTCAGAAGCCAGGGTATGAGGGGGTGGGGCATGCATGGCCCTATCTCCTCTTGCACCCACAGTCCTGGTGCCTGGTGCTGCTGTCCTGTGCACCTGAGAAGAAGGTGACAAAGGCTTTGGCTCCCAAGGGATGCTGTCACAGGTGCTCTGTAGGGTTCATGCATGGTGTGGCTCTCAGGGGACGGACTGTCCTTGTCATAGCTGCCCTGGGTCAGTCACCAGGCTGATCACAGGACTGACCCAGCAAGGTGTCTTTAGGGCACAATGACCCAACAGCTGTTGATGTGGGCATGGTGATGAGGTAGAGGTGGCTGTGGGTGGGCATCAAGCCTGCCCAAGAGTGGCTACACACCCACATGCTTATTCAAAGAGGGCTTCCCCTTCTACCCTGCTCCTCAAATTGTCTTAGCCAGAGGTCTGGAATGTCAGCTCCTGGGAATTCTGGCTTGGAAGCCTGGTGACAGCACAGACCCTGTGGGGGCCCACTGACCCCACCGTGTACCCAGGAATGAGTGGACCTGCTCTAAGAACCTGGCTGTAGGCTGTGGCTCTGTGGCCACTCTTTGGAGTCACAGGCCTGACCAGGGATCTGTTAACATCACCCAGAGGCAATGTACTGAGACCAAGATGCCCCTGCTTGCCTGAAGGAGCTAGGTAGGGGCACCCCACCTTCCCTCAGCAGGCCCCCAACACTCAGAAAAGCACCACCATATTCAACAACCACTTCTCATTTTCTCTTCCTGCATGTTTGTCTTTGCTTTCTCCTTGAAGCACTTGTGCCACGTTCTAGGAATTTTAAAACATTTTCCTTTGAGATAGGGTCTTGCTAAGTTGCTCTGGCTGGGCTCAAGCTCTCAACCCTCCTGACTCAGCCTCCCAAAGAGCTATAATTACAGGCTGCCACTGGCTAACACCAGCTTCTTTAGCTCATTTTTGAAGAACCTGCCTGAAATCTACATCTGACTGGGGAAGGCTCTCCTGTCCCGGGATTTCTCCCACCATGGGCAGCTGGCCTGTCAAGCCCAGCTCTGGGCACTGTGATGGCCAAGAGAGCCTCCCTTGTTGGCATGCCCACATGGTCTCTGGTATGCAGGGTGGGCTGGCCACCTCTCTGCAGACATTGGGGTGCAGTACAGCACCCTGTCTTTCCCTCTCTGAGACTGGTTTCATCAGCCACACAATTTTGTTTGATAACAAAAGTATCTCAAGGCTGGCTTCACACCAAGGAGCCTGTGGGAGGCTAGCACAGACACGAAGGTTGGCCAAGGGTCAATTTCCAGGGATGGCTGAGCAGGGTAAGTCGTCCTTGGCTTTCATAGTGAGACCCTGGCTGGATGCAGCACTCTCCCAGCCTCCCACATTGCCTCCTGCAGATACTCGGTGTTTTCTGGGTGACCCCAATGGACCCTCAGACTTTGAGTCAGACAGTGATGCCATTTCACAGATGTGGAAACCAAGGACCAAATGTGGGTCAGTTTCTCAGTTCCATCCTGGGGTCTTCCTCAGCTTGGCCACTCTGAGCCCTGCATGAGCAGACGGGCAGCCACCCAGGTGACACAGCTCCGAGCCATGCAGCCCTGTCCACCTGTGCTCCAGGCTCCTCCTGAGTTCAACACCAGCCTCGGGCTTACTCAGATCCAAGGTAGGGATTCAAGTTCTTCTTTATGAACTGTGGGCAAAAATGTATGGGATTTCCAGGTTTCTTCATGGATCATCACTAATGGGCTGGGACTTCCCTGGCTCGTGCCCCCTATTGAGGGATGATGGTGGCATTCACCTAACCTGTGAATGACCACTGGACTGTCACCAGGAGAGGGCATCAGGTGCTGGCTGTGATCCTATGGCTGTGGAACACAAGGTCTGACAGAGAAGACAGAGCTAGCCTAAGAGTGTTGCGTGGCTCAGGGGACAGGCTGCCTCAGAGGAATGTGGTCACTGCCTAACAGCGTGGTCACCCCAGGGGCCTGGCCTGCCATCAACACTTGCACAAGAACCAGCAGGTCCAGGGCTCAGCATCAGTCACACCTGTAGCCACTGTGGAACATGGACATGGGGGCCCGACAGAAACACACTCACTTGTACTGGGACTGGTCATTGCCACCCACATCCGGGGATGTCAGCTTCTGCAGTAAAATCCTTATGATGCTGACGAACAGCACAAAGTTGACCTGTGCAGAGAGATGGTGCCTGGTTTCTCTGTGTACAGTAGGGGACGTGGGGCACCTGCAGGGCAAGACCTTGTCCCCATGAAGCCACTACCATGTGCCTCAACAGTGGGATGCAAATGGGGCATATACTAGCCCAGTCTGGCCCTCAAGTCTAGCCAGGGGAGCCTTGAGGTCTCCTCCTTACTGGGGAACCATGTCCCTGAGGCCCTCGAGGCCCTGGCATCCTCACGGCCATTTGTAGGATGAACAGGCACATGACCATCATATCCAGGGGAAGCCACGTTTCCCTGGAAGTTACTCACGAGGATGGAGACCAGAATGGGTGTTCGGATCACCCACCAGGGGATGCTGTGCTCGTTTGTGTCCCAGCACCTGTGGAGGCGAAGGACAGCAGGGTCAGGCTGACTGCAGTGTAAGTGACCGCTCCTGTAGGGGCCCCACGCGCCTCCTGACACCTGCCTAGACACCAGGCTCTCCCGGGAGACAGCTAGAGGCAGCACCCTGTGAGGGAGGCTTTCCTCTCCGGCCTCAGCCCTGCAGTCTACAGTGACGCAGGGGACCAAGCGTGGCCTGGCTCGGCCCTGGAGGGCTGGGCAGCCATCTCTGGGGCAGGGGGGGTGGCGCGAGTCTCTGGCTCATGCCTTCATCTGCTGACAGCAGAAAAGGACCTTTTGTCTTGAAGATTGAGTCCCTCACTCCTGACGCAGCTCCCTTGGGTCTTGGATGGGGCTTAGCCACACCTTCAGAGCGTCTGGGGCAGGTCTGGCTGGGGCCCTCTCTGTTTTGTCTGACAATAGTTTGGATTTTCAGTGTGTGGACTGTCTCTAGTGAGAAGCACAATCCACGCTGTAGCAGCCCCTGCAGCTCCCCCTGGACCCCGAACTCCTCCAGCGCCCACAGGAGGGGCTGCAGAGGGCTCATCCTCTCACCTGGGGCCTCCAGGGCAGGGTGTGAAGAGGAATCTCGGCAGGGTCCCTCAGTGGTCAGTGTGCCCAGTCACACACTAGCCCAGTGGGCGCGGCTGGGCTGCTCACCTCTGTCGCTGAGGACAGCATACACCCCAGGCCTTCATAAAGCACACTTGTGCTAGGCACGCCTGCGGTGTAGCTTAGGGGAAGGCTATGGCTCTCCACAGAAAGGGCAGAAGCTCTGGCCCACAGTCGCTGTGGGGAAAGGTCTGCACATCCATGCCAGGCACAGAAGTCATTGGGCAGCCGCTGGCCCCGTCTCGACGCTCTGTTCCGTGGGAGCACCTGCCCCTCCCGGGCTTTCATCTGTGAATCTGCTGTGCCACATGAGATGCCACCCACTTCTGCCTGGTTTCTCACAGCCAGACCTGGCTCCTTCCTCTCGGTGTCTGAGGCTTTCCACTTACCGGGCCTCAGGCACCCTACCCTTACCAGGCACGAGCTTCTGGGGCTCCCACATGGCTAGCACGGCTGCCCCGTTTTGTAGGCCAGGAGCGGCAACTTACCCTGTGTCTTCTAAGGAGAGCCGGGCAGCTGTCCACACTCCGATGCAGATGGTGGGGATGCCTGCAGGAGACAGTGGGTCAGACCACCCTATTTCGAGGTCAGTCAGGCCCAACCCAGCTGGAGCTTGGGCCAGACTGCCAGGAGAGAGCTTCCCACCCAAGGGTCAAGTCTTCACCGGTACGGCCGCATTTATTCCTGTGCCTTCCAAGGCAACAAGACAGTCAGGCCATCGGAAAGGTGAGGATAGGACCAGGCTTTGGGTGCAGGCAGGACAGGGGCAGACTCAGAGGCCCCAGGTGATGAGGCATGTGCCCCCTGCCTCCAGGCCAACCCCAGAGCCTGACACAGAACCTACACGGTGACATCTGTGCTGCTGCTCCTTTGCCCCTCCCTATTTCTGATTTCTAAGCATCATGAGCTGGCTTGGGAGAGGGAAGAATCACAAAGAATTTCTCTCTTTGTTAGCAGCTCAGCTTGAATCTGGAGCAAATGGAGCCAGGAATGGAGATTTGAAACATTTTAAACTAGGTCTCTGATTTCCAGAAATTCCCAAGTGTCATGACTTGTGTCCTGATACCCCCAAAGCTTCCTGCAGTCATGGTGGGAAGTCTTTTTCAGAAATGGCTGGATCTAGTGTGTGAGGCTGGGATTGACTCATGGTGCAGTGGTAGGATCAAGGGCACTAGGATTAAGGTGAGAGTGTCGCCTGCTCTGGGTAGCCTGGATGAGATAGAAGGGACAGAAAAAGCTGTGATCGCTCCTTGTCGTCTTGTTCCCTTCTGCCTGCCACGAGCTGTTTTTCCTCTTTGGTACCTGTCTGCCATGCCACCCTGCCTTGGAGCCAACTGATGATGAATTGAAAGTCCCACAACTTCAAGTCAAATAAACCCCCTTTCCTTCTTTAACTGAGTGTTGGATATTTTGTCTCAGCAATAAGGCACACGTCCTGTCTTCTGGAATCTCCTGTTCCCTTCCACAGTTTTGAGGTACACATAAAGGAGTGAAGGGTTTTCTGGGCTGAAGGATCTGTTGCCTGGCAGTGGGTGGAGTCAGGGAGAGAGTCAGGGTGGGAGAGTCCTCACCCCACCCAATGAGCAGGTAGGCCAGGAAGCATCTGCTGGGGGAGAAGATGGCCACCAGGAGTGTGTGCAGGTAGAGCCCTTCCACCAGCAGCCAGTAGAAGTTGGCCATGATGCAGTACTGGAAGAAGACCAGGCTGAGCTTGCAGCCAACCTGAAACGCAGAAAAAGGAGAACAAGTCCTCAGTAAGAACTGTGGCAGAGTGCTGCCTTCACGTTTGTCTAAGGGGTGAAGGATGCGCCAGGTGCTAGCGTTAGGGCTGCGATGAACAAGGACCTAAATCAAGATAAAACAAAGGTAAAAATAAGAAATCTAGCAAATGAATTATTTTTCCCAGGGATCTGAAAGCATTGCCACTAGAGAAACGCCATATTTTATACAATAAATTCATTTTCAACTTCCAGATGTCCTTTCATACAGTTAAACTTGTGCTTGTACATATACAAATGACACATGCTACATGTACATGTGGCAGATGTGCTTACACATGCGCATGCGCACACACACACACACAGTGTGTGTCTACATGTGCACACATACACAAAGTGAAGCGACCCATCTCTAACCAGCCACTGAGCCCACCGAGCAGCACTACTGCTGGGCCCCTGCTGCCGCTCACGGAGCTGCTGGGCGCTGAGTGCACATGCGCCACGGGACACGCCGGGAAGTGCTGTCGCTAAGTCTGCTTCCGGTGGCGGTTACCAGCGACGCTGCTACGGAGTGCGCACCGGGGGAATTCGTTGAGTGGCCTTGTCATACAGTATGCTCCCCTGTGGACCTGCAAGAAGTGGCCTTGCACCCCTATACATTTCCTGTGGCGTCTCCCTTGCTATGAAGTAGAATTAGGCCTTCTCTGAGTCCACATCAACTCATTTATGAGTCATCTCCAGTTTTTCTGTCCCAGTACGCTTGGGCTCTGGGTGGACACCAGCCTCGCCTAGCAGTTCCTTCACTGAGGAAGCAAGGCAATTGCTCGTAAGGCAGCTGTTATGGTTTATGCCCAGATGTCCCCCAGAGCTTCGTGTGGTCACAGGGTTTTCTCAGAGCTGACTGGATCTAGAGTGTGTGATTGATTCATGGTTCAATGCTAGGATTAAGGGTGCTGGGATTAAGAGTGCTGGGATTAAGGGTGGGTGATTGCTGGATCAGTCCACCGATTGGAGTTGCACCACCCATTAGACTAGATACAGTATAAGGGAAAGAAAGAGGCTTGTCTCATGCTTTCTTTCGCTGTCTTCCTTGCCCCGAATAGCTGCCCCCTGCCGTGTGCCACCCTGCCTTACAGCCAGCCTATTACCGACTGACTAGAAACCGTGAGCCAAGCGATCTTTCCTCCTTTAACTTTGAGCGTTCATTATTTTGTCTCAGCAATGAGAGAAAAGTAACAAGATAGCAGCTGAACATCTGTGTCCGGGGAAACCTTCTGGCACTCACAAGAAGAGCCCTGCACAGGGCTGGTGGTACCCGGCAGGGTGCAGCACTGCTCTGGCCTCTGACAAGGAGGTTCCACTGCCTCCCACTAGGGCCCTTAGGGCGAACGAGCGAAAGAGCAGAGATGTGCCACTTAGGGGACACGGGCTTGGTGAGTCAGCTGAGGCTCAGCCTCCATAAGTGCGAGCTAAGGGAGGACAACGCTGTACAGCAGGGATCGGGGCCACCTCAGCAAGGGCTGCGCACGCTCAGGGTCCATCTCAGAGCTGGAGCTCCGGGAGCCCTGACTTCTCCTGGAGGATGCTTCAGGCCAGGGCCCCTCATCCTCATGCCACAACAGGCTCCACGTGTAACCCGCTCCTGCATCAAGAGCAAGGCTGACCTGGACATGCCTCCACTTGCAGGGTATCGCAGTGGCTTCAAGTCACCAGGAGCCCTTCATCTCAGAGCTAAATGAACCCACCCCTGCCCAGACCATGCACAAGCCAGCAGGTGAGTCCATGGACTAGGTGTGGGAGGCGACGCTGTCCAACCTTGGAGCTAGATCCCAGGTCAAGGACAACACCAGAATCTCAAACACACAGAGGAAGTCAGGCCCTTGCAAGTAGGAACTGCTCATTAAATATTTCTGGGCTTCACTTGATTAGGTACTAAGTAACCACTAACAACCAGGACAAATAGCGCCAGGGGAGAAAGATGGCGCCAGCATGGGAACAGGGAAACAGTCTTTACTGCATTTATAGAAACTAATCATACAGACCATTCATCCTTGCGACCAAGGGTTGGACCAGGCACGGTCACAGACATGTAGCTGGGTTTCCAAGCGGGCTTACGTGGAGTTTACTGATAGCAAGGGTTTACTGACTGACTTCCTCCGGCAAGCTGGATGGAAACACTTAGTGCTCAGAATCTGGGCTAGTAGGAAACACGGGCTCATGGACATCAGCATTTTCCAACCCGGGGCTGCTTGCTCCTGGGCCTGGCCGCTGCCTTTCTCTTGCTTGGGCTGGGCCTGCTGGGCTCAGGGGACAGCATCCTTCACTGTCAACCTGGGCAGTGGCCCGGACCCCAGCACTCCCTGCCTGGGCCCCACTGGGGTATAGCAGCTGTTCCACCCTCTCTGCTAAATTCTTCTGATTCCCCGGCCTCACCAGGGTAGTATGCCCACACTGAGCATCTTGGCAGGTGGCTTTGGATGCTGGAGTTTGCCGTGGAGGCGACTCCACCTTGAGGACAGCCTTACCCAAGAGGAGGGCTGGTTGGGGCAGTGCAGTGTGCCAGAGCTGGAGTAGAGGATGTCGTCCTTGACCAGCACAGAGACAGCTCTCAGAATGAAGGAGAGGAATAGGTTCAGGTGGATGTAGTTTCTGGTGCAGTGCAGCTTCCTGAGGAGGACAGGGGTGGAAGAGAGACGATCAGACACTGAGGTGCAGCAAGCTTCCCTGGGCCGAGCTGGCAGGCGGTGCTGAGTCCACGGACATCTTAACGGTCACACTTGTGTCCTCATTTATGGAAAGCGCACGTTTACTCATGTATTCTACTATCATTTTATAGTTATCATATATCCTGTTGTGCCTTGTGATATGTATTTCTGCAATAAATCTTCCCGATTATTGCCTGAGGTTAGATTTCAGGATAAAAGTATGAAGGGAAGCTCTGTCAGTGGGCTTGAAGGGTGTGGCATGGAGCAGGCTCAGCTGGGCCCAGGATGCCTCTTCCTCTGGCATCTCCTGCTGCGTGCAGGACCCAGGCTGGTCCGGCTGGCCTTGGGCTGGACCTTCCTCCTTCTTCTCTATCTTTCCCAATTTCTACCTGTCAAGGGAGAATCTCAGTTGGATACAAAACAGGAGGCAGCACAGATCCAACCAGGTCCTCAGTGAGCAGCCAGTGACAGTGCGACTCACAGTCTCCTGAGCACACTGCGCTGAGTTTGATGGCACAAGAGTCAGGAAAGCTATTTAATGCAGGTAGAAAGATTGTATACAATATGTTTGCTTTATTTATTTTAATTTTTAAAATCTTTTTTTCTATTTTACTTATTTATTTGGTACAGGGTCTTGCTACACAGCTCAGACTCACAGTGACTCTTCTGTCTCAGCCTCTCCAGTGCAGGGATTACAGTGTGCACTATCACGCCCAGTTTCAGTGGCCAGCGGGGCACGCAGTACTGGGATCGAGCCAGGTCCTTGTCCTTGCCAGGCAGGCTCTTCGATCACTGAGCTACCTCCCTAGGCCACATCTGGTTTGACAATGTTTGACAATTGTGAATATTAGTGAAAATGACACTGGGGACCTGGTTCATTTGCTAGAACTTTAAAGTCTGTACTGTTGACATATGTTCCAGCAACTTTTCAACTGCAAATTTTATGAAATCTAAATGTACATCAAGTATTTCCCATACAAATTTAGTGGCCACACTCAGCAATGCTTTGCAAATGCAAAACTGGATTTCGATGATTTACTGTGAACAGGGTGGTGTTAACCAACGCTCTGAGCAGTTGACTGCAGGTTGAACTGACAAGAGTTTAGGTCCAATGATTTAAATAAAATGCATTATTACAATTAATTTCACTGGTTTCCTTCTGTCTTTAAGATGTGAAGCCTAGAACTTGTAAAATCACCCAAGTAGCTGGTGGTATGTCTCTGCACGGCCGCCACACAAGAAGGTGCTGGCCTGGGCCCCTCTCCCAGACACCTGGCAAAGCCCGCGGCAGCCACGGCAGTGCCAGATACAGCAGGGTGTCCCCGGGCTCCAGAGTATTTGCTTGTTTTTCTGTAGGTTTGCTGGGCCCACCTGTCTGGGGCAATGATAATTTGTCTTTCCTACTCAAAAATTCTCAAATTAGCACCCAAAGTTCTCCATTCTTAGGCGTCAGTGTTTCCTCAGCCCCATTTTCTTTTATTTTGGGTTACTCTTATTTTATTTTATACTTAACAGTACATGTTTGCAATACATAGTGATGACTCGTGCTGTAGATCTATTATACATGACATACAGTGTCTTAACTGTGTTCTACCTCTCCTCCCTCCTGTCCCCCTTCTCTCGAACCCCTTCCTATTTGCAACAGATCTATCTTCCTAATTCCTTTTGGCTATCTTTTATTTTATTCTTTATGTAATTTATATGTTGGCTTTCTCATATGGGAGAAACTATACACTATTTAAGTTTGTGTGTCTGGTTTATTTCACTTACCATTATGATTTTAAGATGCATCTATTTTTCCTACAAATTGCTCAGATTTATCTTTCTTTGTAGCAAAGTAGTATTCCATTGTGTGTAAATACCACATTTTCTTTAGCCATTGATGTGTTGCTAGGGCATTTGTTAACTGTGCTGCTGTGAGCGTGGATATACACGTACTATGCAGCCTGGTGCCTTTAACTCTTCTGGGAAGATACTAGGGAGGAATACCAGGTACCATGGAATTTCCAGTTTTAGGATATGAGGACTCTTCATGCTGATTTCCATAGTGGTTGTACTAATTTACACTCCCCAACAAAGCAGGATTTCTTTTTCACCACAGTCTTGCCAGCATTTGTTGGTGATTTCTTGATGACAACTACTCTTTCTAGAGTAAGATAGAATGTCTGTGCTATTTTTTCTTCTTTTCCATGCTTAGGACAGGGTCTACAGGGTCTACAGGGCCTACAGGGCCTACAGGGCCTACAGGGTCTACAGGGTCTACAGGATCTCACTACATAGATTGGATTCATAGTGATTCTCCCGTTTTCAGCCTCCCAAGTGCCACCACACCCAGTCTCAATGGCCTTCTCAGTGTGCCCCAAGGGGTGGGGCCGGCACAGCATGCCAGGGATCAAACCCCAGGCTTCTGAGCTCTGCCTAAGGAGGCACTTTATTCTGCTGAACTATCAGGCCAGCCCTTCTGTATTCTTTTAATTACATTTCTTTTATGGTCAGTAATGCTAAATATTTTTTTCATGTATTCATGGGCCATTTATATTTTTTCTTCTGAGAAATGTCTACTCATTTCAGGTCTCCATTTTTTGATTGGGTCTTTTATTTGGGAGGGTCTAATTTTTTTTGAATTCTTTATATATTCTAGGTATGAGTCTTCTGTCCAAGGTATAGCTAGGAAAAAAATTTCCCATTCTGTAGGTTGTCTATTTTGTTCACTGTTTTTTTTTCTGTCCAGAAGCTTTTAAATGTAATATAATCTCATTTGTGGACTTTTGATGTTATTCCTTTTGTAATTGGGGTTCTGTTCAGAAAGTCCTTGCTTACGTCCATGACTTCAAGAGTTTTACCTATTTTACTTTCTAGTAGATTGTTTCTGTCTTATTTTTAATTGTTCTAGTGCTTCTGTTTTAATACTGGTTCCATTTTGTTCTTGGCTTAGCACATGTCTAGCTTCAATCTCCAGCATGAATATAGGCAATTTTCTCAGCACCATTTGCTTAAAAGACTGTCTTTTTTCCAGCGTGTTTTTGGCCTCTTTGTCGAGGATGAGGTGGCTGAACGTGCTGGGCTGCTTCTGCATCCTCTGTTCTGTGCCGCGGATGCACGTCTCTTTCTGCATCACTATCATGCTATTGTTATCCCTGCGCCTTTGTAACACGACTGCAAACCTGGAGTTGTCATTCCGCAGCTTTGCTCATTTCCAGGATTGCTCTTGCTATCCTAGATACCTTTGGAGTTCCATAGGAATTTTAGGGTTTTTTTTTTCTAGTTCTATGAAGAATCTTGTTGATATTTTGACTAGGAGTACATTAAATCTGTATGTAAGAATTAGAAATATGGCCATTTTGACAGTATCTGCCTATCCAGGAACAGCAGAGAGTGTACTATTTTTCTGCTGTTTCTTTTCATCTTTTTTAAGGAGCACTGTCATTTTCTTGTAGAGGTCTCTCACTGCCTTGTTTAGGTCAGTTATAAGTACTGATCTTTCTTGGTACTATTCTTGTTTATAAGCACACTTAGGGTTTCCTGCTCCTCCCTGCATGGGGTAGCTTACGTGCTCTTCCACCCAGCCTGTGCTCCCATAAGCGTTCTCTTGGGATTCTGGCTCATCTGCAAGGACCACCTGCGTCAGCCTCAGAGTGTCTGTGCTTAGCTGTGTGTGGGCATCCAGGAGGCATTTGGACGGGTTACTTCATAACTGCTGTGTCCCGCAGATTCTGCCCTGAGCAAGCCTGATCTCAGCTCGCTCTGCCTTCGGGGCGCAGACTGTCTGCCGCTGCTGGAGCCTCCTGATTCCTGCCTGCTGCTCCTTTCTTTGGCCTGAGAGAGTAGATGCTCATGAGGTGCTTGCTGACTTTCTCTTTCCATGTGTCAAGGTTTTTGTGGCTTTCCTGTGCCTTTTAAACCTTAGTACAGAGTATGGAATTGATTAAAAAAAATCAAACAGAAAATTTGAAATTTAAAATTGGTGAAGCTAAGAGCTAAGTATATGGGGCTAAGAGTATATTAGATACAGCAATTGAGAACTTTATGGGTTAGGTCCGTAGAACACATGAAGTCACAGTAGACAGATGCTAAGTAATGGAAAAGAGCAAAATGGTAACAAAGCGTGCGAGAAATGGTGAAAACATTGCACATCATGAAAATGGGGTCTTAGGAAGAGAGCAGGTGGAAGCAGTCTCCTAGGGCATAGAAGACTTTTCTTAAAACTGACAAAAAAACAATAACAAATCAAAGAAACTTCCGAAACATCATAAAAAACAAATGCACAGAAAGTCACATTAAGTCTCCCAAGCATTTCACTGATGAAAACCAAACACAGAGAAAAAAACATCTTCTCATCATCAAGAGAAAAAAGACACTACACAAGGAACAACAGCGAGACTGGCATCTGACTTTGCAGAACAAGCAAGGGTGCACATCCTCAGTGCGACAAGAAAAATAAACCTAAGTAGGGACTTGGCACTCTCAAAAATAACCTGAAAAATGAGGGCAAAGTTAAGACGATTCTAGGCAACCAAAGTTAATGAGAATTCTGAAATGCTCTGGGATCTTCATGAAGCGGGAGGAGGATTCTGGATGGAAACAGGCAAACCTGGGAGCATCCTAGTAGACAGCAACTCACACGACTGCAGTAACGACACCCGTGGGACCTGGCGTATGTGCAGTTGTGAGAGGGTAAGTGGAGCTAAAAAGTTGCAATGTTCTTGAAATCAGGGAAAGTGGTAAAAGTAGTCTGGAGGCTTCTGTGTGTGTTGTGAATGTGAGTGATAACTGGAGGAGTAAGACCAGGATCACATAGCTAACAGTGTAATGGGAAAACTAACAGCGAAACGAAGAAAACACTCCACCAGCTCAAAAGGAGCAAGCAGTGAGTGCAAAAGCAACAAAGAACAGTGGAGACAACTGGAAATCAGAGGCATGGAAGCAAGATTAAAACTCAATGTTGTCAATCTGTGGTTGTAAAAATAGTGCATGTTGGGACTGGTGAGATGGCTCAGTGGTCTAAAGCACCTACTTGGAACAAGCTTAGCAAAGC
>NDGN011454494.1:0-13649 GCA_002564285.1 Tympanoctomys barrerae
CTGCTGTCTACACTCTGGTGTCAGCTACCTGGGCGAGCCAGATCTCAGCGTCTTTACCCTCACCTGACGATGTCAAGTTCAATAGATTCTGTAGATAACATGTCCCTAAGCACAAAGCGGTACAAACAGTTGCCTGGTTTGCTTTTCGGTAGAACTCCTCCTGAATCTACATTTAGAAAAGGACACAGTTGGGACATTCAGCAGACGAAAAGGGAAGGTGGTAAAGTACAACTGACTCCAGCAACCCACGAGAAAGGACACATTGATTCACAGCTCTGTGTGCCTGGCCTTTTCTTCCCTTCTGTCCACTAACCCACTAACTGGGTTCTGTTGATCCTTCACTCATATTTTGGGAAGCTTTGAGTTACAGAATCAAAAGGACAGCAGGAAAGAGAAACAGACAAGAAAGCCCTCTGCTTTGTTTGGGCCCAGGAGGAATTTTTCAAGATGTAGGAGAAATCCTTGGGCTTATGAAGGAAGAACAGAAAACACTATTGACACAGAGGATGAAAATCTCTGTGGTGTTATAAATGCATACTTGAGTGACTGGGGTCATCTCGACTCTTTTGGCTGTTCGACTGTGACTCTGGTTGTCACACTTCTCTGGAGCCTGGACCACCTAGACCATGGCTTCATGGGCCACGTGGGGGAGGGAGCTGGGTGCCTGGAAAGCTGCTCTGGTCGGCTGGTGGGTGGCCACAGGTTTGATGCGGGGTCAGGCCAACAGGCACATTCTGGGTGTTAGTTTTGTCTTTTGCTTTCAGATGTTAGTTGAAAAAGCTAAAAGTAGCAAGTAGCAATAGAAAGACAGGGCAGAGAGTGACACACTTGTCTTAGTTCTCTGGTTGGTCCTGTACTTCGTCCAATAAATTACTACAGGAGTGTTTCCTCCCTTTCCTCTTTCCTTCCTTTCTTCTTTTTTTGGTAGTATTTGTCCTTGTTCTTCCATATGCCAAGCCTGAGCTGGGCGTTGGATATCAAAAAAAATACTTGTTCACCTTTCTGGATAATTTTGAGCATTCTTTAATGAGTAACCAGAGCTGACCAATGGACAATAGAATCGTTTATGGAGGAAACAGCAGAGCATCACCCTCTGTCCACTGGCACACATCCCAAGTCCCTCTATAGATCCCATGAATAATAGAAACCATGAATAATACAGAGCTCTATATATGCATGTTTGCCCACCCACATGCACCTATGATGTTCAATTCATAAATTAGGCCAAAGATCTATAACAAAAATAATGCTAAAAAGAGAACAACTTAACGGAATACTGTCATGAAAGTTAGGTGAATATTCTCTCCTTCTCTCCCTTCTCCTCTCCCTCAAAATCCTTTCTTTTGCCCTGCTGAGCAAACTCTTGAATAAGGAGACTTGAATGTATGTGCAAAGTTGTAGAAGCTTGAAATGGCCAAGAACCTTCCCAGAGCAGACAACAACTCAAGGGCCCTGGCATCGAGGGTTCAGGTCTCTGATGTTGGCATTGAGGGTGTTTCCTTTTTGCATGGGTATAAATAATGCTGAGCAGAACATCTTGGTGTCTAGAATGGCTTGGGGTTTGTCTCAGGGAATACTCCTCAAAGTGAACGTTTTAGGTGGGAGAGTCAACAGTGGCCCTGGCCAGTCATCGGCCCACCAGGGTGTCCTTCTTCCTGTTGCTCAGAACTTGGACCCCAGGAAGTGAAAGGGCTCTCTAGATCTTACATCTTGTTTCTCCTGGTACCTACAAACCTGGTCCAGGATGCTGGAGAGGTCTGTGTTCCTCTTGACAAAGGACCCTCTTCATTATCACTCTGTCTTGAATAAGTTACTTCCCTCTTGGGCCTTGATGACTTCTGAATGAGCAGGGACACTGAAAAAGATCCAAGGTCAGGGTCATCAGCAATGCCCCTGGCCACTTCCTTTCATGCTGTCTCTGTGTGGAAGTCCCCTTTGCTTGTCTCCGGTCCCCTGTCTCCTTTACTCCTCCTTGGGGGCCGTGTGAAGATGCACTGCATAAGGGGCAGCTTGTCAAAAGGTACCCACTAATTGCTGTTCAGCCACATCTAGTTACCACTTGTGCTGGGTGCTTGGGCCCTAAAATCTGTGCAGTTCGCTCCTTCCTCCTGCCTTGGCCTGATTGACTCCTTTTCAACTATAGGAAACCTCTTCCTTCAGTCATTTGAGGTGGGTATATTCCTTCGACTGTTGTGGAAGTCAGCTGGCTGCACCTGTAACAAGGCACCTGAGGTCATCAACTTGGAGGAAAGGTTTATTCTGGCTTGTGGTTTCAGAGGCTTAGTCCCTGGCTGCCTGACCTCACTGCCTTTGGCCCCACAGAGGCACAATACATTGTAGCAGAAGTGTGTGGCAGAGGAAGCTTGCATCCTACCAGCCAGAAAGCGAAGACAGAGACTTGGGAGGCCCGGGTCCCTGCAGTCCTTCAAAGCCATGCCCCTAATGATCTTATTTTAGCTCCCAGGCTGCACCTCATAAAGATGTCCCAACTGTGCAGTAGCATCAGGGGCGGGGACCAAGCCTCTGGGACCAAGATGCAAACAGAGCAGGCTTGAGCACAAACCACATAGCAATTGGCTTCTTTGGGTTTTTTTTAGTAGGAAGCGCTTAGAATTTGTTCCTCACGATTTCTGTCATCCTCTGCGACTGTTGGCTGGAGCTAGACAGTGTTGCTGTCACTAATGGGCTGTGCAAGCATGTGTAGGCTTCACAATCGCTCTGTGCCTCAGTTTTTTTAAAAAAAATAAGTACAACAGGGATCTACTGTAGTGCCTCTGGGTCTTAGCTCCTACCGTCTAGCCCCAAATTCAGCGTCAATAGCAAGGTCGTCGATTTTCCTTTGTGCCTTTGGGGTGCTGACTTTCTGCTTTGGCCATCAGGGATGCAGGGCAAGTTCTCACTGACAATGAGGTGCGGAGGAGGGGAGGTTCTATAATGGCCAGGGCAGGTGGACAGGGCCGGAAGTGCACCTTCCCCATAGTGCGGGGCGGGGCATGAGTCTTTATTGGCCGACAACCCCATCATGTTACCGCACAGCTTGTTGTGCAGGTTGAAAATTTTAATAACCTTAAACTATTTAGAATACTACCTGGCATGTAATCAGTGCTCAATAAATAATAGACATTAGTAGTGGTAAAACTAGTATGAGTAGTAATATTAATATGGGCATTTTATTTATTTATTTTTTGGGGGGCAGAACCGAGGATTGAACTCAGGTTCTTGCCCTTGCCAGGGAGATATGGGCATTTTAATTAGAATATGCGCACCTCCGCTACTCTTTACGAAATACGCATTCACCCTGAAGTGTAAATGTCTGAAAGATTGTATATCAAACTCTGGACAGCAGAGGGTTAAGCCCAAGAGGCAAATGTCTAGGGGTGGAGTTTTGAAGCTCAGCAAAATCTAAGGGTTAAGAAGAAGGACCTGGAGTTCAGTGAAATTTGGATCACATCTCCAGTTCTGCCAGATTTTTGTTGAGCGAGCAGGGCCAGCCCTCTGTCCTCTCAGTGCTCTCAGGGCTTCAGGTGCATGTGATAAGCTGCAGGTCGGTGAGACACAGCACGCGTGGTTCCACCTCTTGCAACTTCAGCATCCTGGTGGGGAGATAGCTCAGCAGTATAAGCACCTGCTTGGCAAGCGCAAGCTCCTGAGTTCGATCCCTGGCACAGAAAAAAATAAGAGAAATCTCAGCATCCCTCTCTACGGGGCAGGTGACTCTATTTTTCTTTCAGGAGGATCGAACCGATGGTGGCCCAGATTACGCTTGTACAGCAGCTCAGGCCTATGCTTAGTAAGATATTTTTAAAATTATATAGCTTGCATACACAGAGCTGGGCACAGCACTCACTGGGGTGTCGGAAAGCTGGAGTGGGCAGGCCCGAGAGGGGGGTCAGGCCAGTCCCACACATCTTACAGCTGAGGCAGCTGAAGCTCAGGGAGGGCTGGGGGCAGCAGGCAGCAGTTAATGGATCTTAGTTAGGAGCCCAGATCTCAGCCCCTCTCTGCTGGACCTCAGGACATCTCTGAGAGGTTGGGGAGACCGTGGGGACTGTCAAAAACTGCACGGCCTGTGAAATAACGGTAGCACAGCTTTTGCTGACAAGTCTCTGGTTTCTAAATGGTCAAATAATCACTTAAATGAACCTGGTCTTGGGAACCCAGTCTCACCTTTGCCTCCAGCTGAGCCCTGGCCAGGACCAGGTGTTTCCCCTCCTGCTGCAGTGTCCCACGGACACACACCCACCCAAGTCCTAGGGTGGCCCCTTCAGGCCTCAGTCCTGTTCCTCCAGTCCTGCCCCACTCTGTCCAGATTGGTGCCAGTGGAAGTGGAGGGAAGGTCATTGAAGCTGCGGCCCTGAGCTGGGCACCACATGCCTTCCTCCTCCTGCCAATCCCAGGCATAGGCTCCAGGGCTCCCTATGGTTTGGACCCCAAGATCATCATCCCAGCCATGTGACCTTAGGAAGTCACCTTGCTCCTGAGGGCTCAGGCTGTTCATTTGTCAAAAGGGGCAAAGATTGGCATCTCCAACCGGACAGCCTCAAAGGACTAGAATAAGACAGTGAAACACATACCTGAAGTCCTAGCACTCTGATTGGCTGAGGCGGGAGGATTGCAAGTTTAAGCCCAGGCTGGGCAATTTAGAGACTTAGTTAAGTCCTGTCTCAAAATAAGCAGAGGGCTGGGGGTGTAGCTGTGTGAAGCGGAGTAGCTACTTACTCTTCTCTGGCCCTTACAGCCCAGTGACTTGTCCCGGTCTCAGACATCCTTCTGCACAGAGATGCACCTGGCCTTCGCGAGAACACCTGTGCCTGGCCACGGTGTCCTGCCTAGGCCTGCAGAGCCCTTGTTCTACAGCCCAAGCACCTCCCCTTGCAGGTCACACATCATGAAGCACTTCTGGGGTTGAGGGCCACTGGCCTGGCCCTTGGCTGGAGAAGGTGGGGCTCACGCTTGGGCCTGAAGCCCAAGCTCTGGTAGCAGTAGTGCATGGCAGTATGTGATGCTGACTCTGTCCTGGTCCCCACGGCCCCGCCTCCTGGCTGTCCCTGTGTCCTGCAGAGGAAGGAGTCTTCTGAATGAGGATGGGATCGCTGCCACTGTTCAGTGAGCTAATGGTGAAATTTGAAACACAAGGGCTGGAGGCAGAGGGGGAAAGAGGAGATGTGACTCCCAGGCAGGAGGGTTGTGAATGGGAAAGACTCATCCTGCGGTACTCAGAGGGAATGCTGGAGTGGCGCGTCCTCCTCGGATCAGGACAGTGTGGCATCTTTCTGCCCCACGGTGTGGGAGTGAGGGGGGCTCCTAGGCTCAGCTAAGACAGGCTGGATTTCCCTAGGAACAGGCAGGGAGCGCTTGTGACCTTGGGGCTCCTCTGAGCAGAGAAACTGCTAGGACTCACCCTAAAATAGATGCTCACAAAACACCCAGAAGCTTCTGTTGGGGCAGAGAAGAGACAGTTTCTGGCCCCTCGAGAAGAGGAGCTAAAATCTCATGCTGCCCCGCTGGTCCTGAAGGGCGACTCGGTTGGTTCCAGAGCTGGCAAGTGGTAGGAGCTAGAGTCCTGGCAATGCCTCCTTGAGAGACCCCAGCTCATGCGTGTGTGTGTGCGTGCATTCATGCGTGGCGGCTGTGTGCAGGGCCTTTCTCCACGTGGTCTCTCCCCTGTCTTTACATGGACTCGCTGAGTTAGTATTAGGGTCAATGTGCAGGACAGTCCCTTGTCCCAGGTCACACAGCTGGCAGACAGAAGATCTGGGTCTCCATTCTGAGTCCTGCCCACATCTCCCTCTCCACCTCCAGCTTTTTCTTTATTTGGGAGAAAATGGGATCCGGGTAGAAGGGCAGAGGGCAGTGAGGGTGTCAGAGAAGAGCATTGCTGGGCTGTGAGCAGACCCTGTATCCCTGAACTCACTGCAAACACAGTCTGGGTTACAGAAGCAATGAGGCAGTAGCAAGCTCCTCTAGGCTTTGGTTTACATTTCATGTTCCCAAATCAAGAGCAGCTTCCTGCTCTGACTAGAAGTAATAGCAAAGAATGGCACCAGACAATGGGAAAACCCAGGAGCAGGCGGTAAACAGGTGCCCCTTGTGTTCTGCCAAGCTTTATATTTCTTGCTGGACAGCTGGTTTCCTTTACGTCTGTCATGGTTTGGGGCTTTTGCAAGGTGAACAATATAGTACAGGACATGTTTTGTAATAATATTTTATAATAAATCAACCAAGAATCACATACTACAAGTGCAGGAAATCTATCCACACACTAAATGCTAATGAATCCAGCTGAGGGCCTAGAGCTCACAGCAATGCCTCCCACCTGTCCAACTGGAGGCCTAGAGCCCACAACAAAGTCTCATGCAAGCCCACTTGATGGATATATGTTGGAGAGGGCCAAAAGTCAGTGGTGGAAGCTAGGAAGTCTGTGCCAGCGGGATGAAGGATCTGTGCTAACAAGCTGAGGGATCTGAACTGGAGGTAGGAAGCAACGCTCCAGGTAGGCACCGGGGCTCCCCCAAGGGCACTACAGCCATCCTCAGCAACAGTGTGGTCCTGAGCTCCTCCAGTGATGAGGAAAGCCAAGTGTCCATCAGGGAAGCCAACGTGACAGGCTTTGTGATGCTGAGCAGTGCACCATCTTCCCCTCTGGAGCCAGGAATCGATGCTCAAGATGAGGGCCAGAGCTCCTGCAAAGTTCATCAGGAAAGCCAGCATGACACAGTCCTCCAGCAGAACAGCCCGAGAGAACTAGCAGCTTCCAGCAGCTTCTCCAAGCAGCATCCCTAACAGCTTTTTAGCAGCTTCTCCTGTTCTGCCTTTATGCTTCTGGCAACAACCTTCAGGTGGGCCTCTTGCACCCAGCATCATACTAGTTTAATTCAGCTCGGTGTAGCAACTTGACCACCAGTTAGCTATCCACCACAGGGACACTTCGTGCTGGTTCTAAAACTTAGAGCTATTTTGGCTTTAAGACTCAGTCATAGGTAGGTGTGTGGGTGCCCACCTGTAATTCCAGCACTTGGGTAGGCTGATGCAGGAAGAGGGCACATTTTCCACCAGTCTGGACTACACCATGAGTTCAAGGCCAGCCTGGGCTGCATAGCAAAACCTTATCTCAAAAAATAAAAATGAATAGACAAAAACTCTTGAAATGTCCTTTTTTTTTTTTTTTTTTTTTTTTGTGGAACCAGGGATTGAACTCGGGCCCTTGTGTTTGCCAGGCAAGTGCTTATTCTACTGAGCCATCTCCCTAGCCCTGACAAAAACTCTTAATTGTGTTCATTTTAAGTCTCATGTGAAACTTGGTGCTGTCCTCTGGGTTATAGTATATGTATGTTCATTTACAAGTCTGCAGGTGGAGGCAGCAAGGGTGTGTGTGTGTGTGTGTGCGCGCGCGCGCGTGTGTGTTTGTGTGCACATGCATATGCATACATATTGTTGAGAAATTGGAAGACTCAGCTTGGGCTCAGACTCTCTTTATTGACATCTCTTAGCAGTAGAAATGGATTTCACAGCTTTGGCTCCGGTGCCCCAGATTCAAGGACATATGTGGACATTGGAGATTGCAGGTCCTCACCACAGTTGGTAGCATCTCCTGTCCCAAATCTGCCATCTTCACCGATGCTCCTTCCATGTAACATGAGACTGTCAAACCAAGCTGGGTACATTGCAAATGCACCAGCTTCAGGTCAGGAGGCAGGTGAGGAGGCCAGCAGCCCTCCTGGGTTTCTAGAAAGGCCAAAGGAGACAAGGCCCTGGGCCTCTATCCAGCATCTTCCACCCGTCAGTGCTGTCTCAGCCGATTGTATCTTCTGGGAAGATACAAGGCTTTGGGAAGATCTTATCCCAAGAGTCAGATCTGATCTAAGATGCTCTAGAGATCTGTCCCTTCAGAGCAAGGAGGAGCCGAGGGCCCCAGGCTTCCTGTTCCTGTGGTTCTGTGGTTGTAATTCCTCAGCCCACCTCCTGGGCCAGACACGAGGTCATGGCAAACACTTGGCCTCAGACCCCAGGGTAAGGCAATCATTATCATTTTGCAGATTGGGAAACCAAGATTCATAGGCAGAGAGTGACTCATCCATAGTCATGTGGGCAGCGTCTCAGTAACTCTTCTCACTGCTGAGACAAAATACCTGCACACAAAGTTAAAGGAAGAAAGGTTTAGTTCACAGTTCACGGTTTGATGAGGGTTCAGTGCATCATCAGCTGGCTCCAAGGGACGGCTGTATGGCCGAGGGGCATCAAAGAGGAGAAATAGTCCTTGGCAGGGCAGGCGGGAGGGAGGGAGCCTTTCTGCTTTCTGTCCCTTTTTATTCCATCCAGGCCACAAGCCTATTGGTTGTTGCCACCAATAGCCAGGGTGGGTGTTCTGTCATCAGTAAATCCATTCAGTGGGTTTGCTCTGTGAATCCAATCAGTGGAATGCTTCACTTATCACACAGCCATGATCCTGTTACTCCCAAAGTCTCAGCTAGGTGCACATGAGTCTTTGGGGGGCATTTGCTCTTTGCTCAATAGGAGCCCCTCTGCAACCTGTGCATGGTGGGCTGTGACAAAGCTTTCAGAGCAGGCCTGGGAGCACAGGACCTTTGCCATCATGATTCTCCTCCTCTTGGGCCCTTGTTCCTTTGGGATCCAGACTGGCCTAGTGGTTCTCAAGTTATTCATAGCAGGCAGGTCATGTTGGATCAGACGGACACTCACTACAGCTGACACTGAGTAACCATGTCCTAGTGTCACGGGGTTGGTTGGGTGGTAGGTGGGCTGGTGTTGGGAGTTGGCTCTGCTGTCATGTTTGCCATAGGCTTTTTCCTGTGCTTCTTAAGGTTTCAGGGCAGGCTGGTGGGGCTCTACCAGGAAGGGTCGGACTCCTCATCCTTCCCAGCAATGCCATTCTCAACCTTGGTGCTAACAAGTGACAGTCTGTATTGTTCAGAGCACCTACCATGTGCCTAGCCCTTTAACCCATTTCCTGTTTATCTCAACAATCTTCACCAACTGTGCTTACCCCAAGATAGCTTATGGCTTACAGTCTTAAACTTACATCCAGAGCTTCCTATGAAATGGCTCACTTGCATTATTATTTTTGCATCTCTCTAGTATATCAACAGTCTTTGGAAACAAAGATATCATCCTGTGTTCAGCCTGCTGTTTCTAGTAGTGGTATTTCCATTCATAAAAGATAATCATTTTCCACCACTTTGAAATTCATCACATGAACAAAAAATGTATTAAATAGTGACCATCCCATATTTTTCTGTTACACTGTGACTGGAGACCAATTCTGCTTAGAAATACCTCCAAGAACAGTTTTTATATTTTATTTTCACATTGAAAGCCAGTCAAGTGTGCTTCACCTTCAAAAAGCGTGTTTGTATAAAATCAAATGAGCGCAGGCAGTGAGCGGCACCTTTTTTCTCAACTGGAGATGGTACAGGGGCACTTTCTGAAGGACAGAAGCAACGTCAGCGTTCCAGCGCCCTCTTTCCAGCCCCTTCACCTGAGTGCTTGAAGCCATAGATGCTGGGGAGATGAGGATGGTGCTCGGTCCCACGGGGTGTTGTTCAGTACTGCCTGAGGCTGTTTCTCCTGCAGGGAGACAGGGAGGTGTTGAACTCTGCCAGAGCCACTTCAGTTGCACACACGAGTGCCACACACATTCTTTCCTTGCTCTCTGATCGGTATCCCTCAGCACCCCAACCTCCACTTCCGGTACCCATTCCATCCACGCTTGCTCAGCCCAGATCCCAGCAGACACCTTACGCTCTCTGCGTCTTTTAGACCCCACATCCAATCCATTAGGAAATTCCACATTCAGAGTCGCTCATTTCTCTGAGCCATGGGCAGTGAGTGGTTTGCGCCGGTTATTCCAGCTACTCAAGAGGGGGATCGCTTGAGCCCAGGAGTTTGAGGCCTGTGTGAGGAGCACAGCAAGTCTCTGTCTGTCTCTCCAATCAAATTGATGGTTTCTCACCACCTCCATGGGTTCCCTTCCACCTTCTCTTCCTGCCTTATCTTGTTATCCTCCTGTCCGATCTCACTGCTCCAACCATGTTCATTCCCAGCCCTCCCCCACTTCCTAGCTCAGCTCCTGACCCTGTCTGCATCAGCCTGGGCTATAATTCCCCATCACTCAGGACTGCAGCCAAGTGCGAGAGCCTGCTACCTCACGGTGCTCTCTGCACAGTGCTCAGGCGCAGGTTACCCCAGGAGGCTCTCTCCTGCCCCAGGGCCTTTGCCTTCGCTCCCCACCCCACCCCCACAACTTCCAGTCAGGCGTTTGGCTCACTTCCATCCTCCTTTGGATCTGTTCAATAGGCTTCCTCTTCTGTGGCCCCCACACCCCAACCCCAAACTCATCTCTCACACTGCCACTTTCTGATTTCCTTACTTACCAATGAACCCAAGTGTCTGCTTTTGGAGAGTTTACTCCTGAAGACTGGTGATTCTCTCGCTGAGCCCTTGGCCTGTTCCGCTGCCTCACTTGCCGCAAGCTTGAGGGCCCTGCCTTGTGCATCACAGGGACTCAGGAGTCAATCCTGGCAACTCTCCTGTGGTCCTTGATTTCTCCCCAGCCCTGGGCAGAAGAGAGCATGAGCTCTTTCCACTCTCCCAGTATCAGTATCGTTCAAGTCTTTGGGCAACTGTGGATCCAGAGGGAAGAGCTGCCCCAGCCCTGCTTGTCACGCTGTCCTGTTTTCCACTTTCTGCTCCCGCAAAGGCGAGGCTCCTCTAGGCTACAGCTCAGTTCTACCATCGGGCCTTTGCCTGCACTGTGCCCTTGTTGCCTCCTGGGTTCTTGGCCATCATTCAAAGTCATGGTTGGGTGCTGCCTCCTCCCTGAGGCTTACCATGACACTTCCACCCTCCTCAGTCCTGGAAGCACTTAGCCCTCTCCTCCCTTTCCCTGGGTATCTTCCCTACAGAGTCTTTTGAGGGCTCAACTTCATGTCTGTCAGACTGTGAGCTCCTTGAGGGTGGACCTGGGCTCCTTCCCTGTGTCCTGAGCAGGCCTGGGGCTGGCGTGTGGCCGTTGTCCAGCCAGGTGTGCTGGTTGGGGATGGAAAAGCACATCTGACAGCTCCAGAAGAGTGGGAGGATCACTCTGAAGTCCCTTCCAAGGTCACTGGCTGGTGGGAGGGAGCGCTGTTATATGATTTGATAATTTATTTATACTCTATTTCCAAACAGGGTCCATGGTGACCCAGCATGCAGGGCTCACAGTGGTGGAGGCAGAGCCTGCGTCCCGAGCACCTGATCTTCTCCCTGCCACCTCTTCCTGCCCACATCACCATGCTTGACCCCATTCTCCCTGCGGTGGCACCAGGACCTCCCCAGCTCGGTGCCTCTGCAGCCGGGGTCCTCAAAGGCTGCCTGTGCCTGATCTCTCCCTCCATTCAGCCACCCTTGGCCACAGCGCCAGCTCCTCTGGGACACTGACTACCATAGGGGTGCTTGGACCCAAGCCACTAGCGCTCCAAGACTGGAGCACAGGGCCAGGCAAGGGGCTCTGCACCTTCCTCATGGCCTGGCTGCTTCGTGTACATCCCAGGGCATGTCCCCTGCCTCTGTGAGTCATCCTTTCTTCCTCCCTCCCAAGGGGAACCTGCCATCACCCTGAGCCTGCTGTGGCTTCTTGAGGTGGGGACATGCGACAGGGCTTCCTGTGGGCAGCACCAGCTTCTGAGACCTGCTGGGCTGTCTATCCCAGGGGCAGGGAGGCCACTGGAAGGGCTGGGGTCAGGTGCCACCCCTAGGTGTATTCTCAGGCAGCCTTGCTGCTGGGAACTGGATGTGACATCTAGGCCAGGGACAGCCTCAGGACTGGACCCTGCACTTGAGTCGTGGCCAGAGCACGAGCCCAAGCCCCAAAGATTGACTCCCCTCTCTTTCCGGCTACACTCACAGCCTGGCGGCAGAGCTTGGCCAGCAGCCGGCAGTGGATGTGCATCTCTGACTTTGGGGGCCAGGCAGGCTGGCCTTGGTCTTCCCCAGAGGAAAGGAGGCCGGTGCCTAGTGGGCATGGCGTGGCTGTGAAGCCTCAATCTCTTACCTTCCACCACGGCCCAGGAGGAGAAAGCAACACTCAGGAAATGTCAGGCGTGAGTCTCCATCAGAGCACATCGAGAAAGATGCCAGGGAGGGTACACCCCAAACACCCAGCAGATCCTTGTTGAGCTGTCACAGGACCCATGTTGTCACCACCTTGGAGCCATGTGACAGAAAAGAGAGGGGCAGGGACTGGGAAATGGGTCTTCTGGGCTCATGATCCAGAGTCCAGTACTTACCAGAGAAGTCATGAGTACGCACCATCGTGATCTCTTCCAGACTCACTCTTCTCATCTGTCAAATGGGCACATCACACTCCCAGGCCCTGTAAGAAGGCTTTCCAAAGTATAAAGACCGGAGCATTTTCTTCATATAAGTCATTGTCATTTTGCGTAAATGTCCCTTTGAGTTCCCTCCTGTGTGTCTTGGTTTTCTGCTGCCTTCTTTCTCCTAGTTTGTTTGGCCCTTCTCTAGCACTCTATCTTTAGCTTCGCTCTTCAGCCCTGTGAAAGTCTTTCCATTTTTTCACCACATTGTGCTCTTTCACGCCCCAGGCCCTTTGCACATGTTCTGTCTTCTACCTCAGATTGCAGCAGGCTCTTTTCTTTCTCCAGGCAAAACCTGCTTCTCTTTCAGGCTGCAACAGAAATTTCATATTCTCGGGGGCGTCTTTCTAACTCCTCCATCTGGATTAGGCTCTGTGGTTTTTCTCCAGGTGGGGCTATTTCCTTCACCCTATGCAATTCCTCCATGACCTTCCACGTGTTTCTTCACATTTGTGTCCACTTCGCTCCTCGAGTGGGAGCTTCCTGAGGACAGGCACTGTGTCTGCAATGCCTTTGTCATACCTGCAACTCCTGGAGTGTCTGAGACAGAACGCCCAGCATGGCCCACTGAACAAGGGGAGGTGTCTGCTGCTGTCTCCCCAGGGTGTCCCCTCCTGCCACTCCTGTCTCTCTCTGGGAAGTGCCAGAAGAGAGGACACCATCTGTGTCCCACGGCTCTGGAGCTTGCTCTGCTCTAGTGCTCCGCTCACACTCTGGGTCTCTGTTAAGTCTTGTGACATTTATGCCTCAATTTCCTCCTTTGTGAAATGGGGGCTTTGGGGGCTGTCCCAGTGTCTTGGAAAATCAGATGTGTGAAGCATGCAAATATCCCAAACAGCATACTTGAAAGGGTGATTCTTCTCCAATTCTGCAAGTGTCCTTGACCTGTTTTTCAGATGAGCATGGTGAGAACTAGAGATGATGGGTGTAGGGGCTGGGGAGATGGCTCAGTAGAATAAGCACTTGCCTGTCAAGCGCAAGGGTCTGAGTTCAATCCCTGGTTCTGCCAAAAACAAAACAAAAAAAAAAGATGATGGGTGGTTGGTTTGCCCAAGAACCCAGTGGTGGAGCTGGGCACAAGATGGGGTCTTTTTTATGTCTATAATTCACTTTGAGCTAAGTTTATTATGTTATATAAAATATCGAGGAAAATGCTTTTTTTTTTCTTTTTTAAAATTTTATTTATTTTTTAAATTTCATTTTTTGACAACTCATACAGAATTTTACTGAACAAAGTAATATGAATTTCACAGTATTTGTTGTAATACATGGTATTGT
>NDGN011454500.1:0-21416 GCA_002564285.1 Tympanoctomys barrerae
TCTCTCTCTCTCTCTCTCTCTCTCTCTCTCTCTCTCTCTGTATCTCTGTACAGCGTCTCACTATGCAGCTCAGACTCATAGTGACCCTCCTGTCTCAGCCTCCCCAGCGTGGGGTTTCAGTGGCTTGCATGAAGCACCCAGGGTTCCAGAGCCAGCATGGCATATGGTGCCGGGTTTGAACCTGGGTCCTTGCACTTGCCAGGCAGGTGCTCAGACCACCGAGCTATCTCACCAGCCCTTCGCCACATTCTTGAAGCAGCTCTGGAGTCCTCTTTCCTGAGGGTTTTTATAAGGTGTGAGAAAACATGGTGGCTGCCACTGCAAGCACCATCCATTGGAAAGGCGGCTCGTGAAGACATGACGCTGTGTTCTGGGGTACCCTATGCACTGGATCTGGCACTGGGGGCTTCCAGCTCTTCCCCAGATCAGGACCTTGGGAGCTAAACATTGTGAATGGATTCAGGACATTGAGGCAGCCCGGACATCAGGGCCAAAGTCCCTCAGGAGAGAGGACACCAGAGATGCCGCAGGAAGTGGCTGGGAGGGGGGGCGTGTCTGTGAAGTGGAGGGAGGGGGCTCATGGCAATGATCCCCTCCCCAGATTATTTTATTGTAATAATTTTTAAAAATTCAAACATTCACCTTATCTTTTGATCACACTTCACACGTAATAAAATCACTTTTAGGAATTTCTTTTCTTGACTACTGCAAGTAAAACCATCTGAGATTTAGGAGCAGCGGTGCGCTCCGCGCGCGGGGCGGGGCTGCAGCCGCCAGACCCTCCCAAGTCTGTACTGACGGCCGAAGCAGCGCGTTTCTTTATACTGAGCTTCTACCAGCTGCAGGAATGTCTGGCCTGTTAGGATTCTGCCTCTTTTTTATTGGTACTGTACTGTATGAAAGCTCCGGCAGGTCACTAGGCCGGTTTTCGCGCTCATTCAGGGTGCACTGTTTGTCCGCCCCCGATTATCAGGGCGCTAATTAGCTCGGCCCCTGGAAAGATTTCCTCTGAGATGCAAGGTAAACTTTGCTCGCCGAGCGGTCACGAACTCGGCCAGGTGCAGCTACTGGAAGAAAAGCTTTCGGGCAGAAGCAAAAGGATGGTTGAAAATGACTGCCTTGTTGGGATGGTCCAAGAAAATTAAAAATATAAAATTGCATAGATGAGAGATGAGTAATTCCGCATTCTATCGTGGCTTCCTCATTAATTCTCCAGTGGCGGTCAGGGCAAAATACGACCATGGGAGAATGCTGGGTGCGTGAGAGCTCAGGATCTCTTCCGGGTGCTGCCTCCCAGCGGAAGCGGATGGAGACAGGAGCTTGGGCCCTTGTTCCCACCGTCTGTTCTTTCAACCGGGGTATATGGAGCGTCTCCATACGTGCCAGGCGCTCTTCTAGATTAAAGATTTAGGCACAAATTATGGGCTGAGATACCACGCTAGACCCCAGCTGGCCAGAAAACAGCCACTCGTGCTACACCCGAACTGGAATCACAGGAGTCTTGAAAGTCTGCTTTACCTCTTACAAAAAAATCAACCTGAGGTAACCTAATTTTTCTTTCTTTTTTATTTATTTATTTTTTTTGGCAGAGCCTGGGATTGAACTCAGGCCCTTGCCTTGCCAAGCAAGCGCTCGCCCTACTGAGCTATCTCCGCAGCGTCTCCTCCCTGTTGTCTCCTTGTGCTTCCCAGCCCCCACGTCCAGCTCGCGCCCATGAGTCCCCACTCTTTCCAGACCAGGGCCTGCCCCACTTCATGACTCCCTCCAAGAGCCATTTAGATCAACATTTCAATTTGCTGCGATTTTGTTTTGCACAGAACAGAGTAGACAAAATCCCTGCCCGCCTGGACTGCGGAGGGCCGTGAGTGAGGGGCACTGTGGGTGGCAGCGAGCGCCACAAGGACAGCAGGTGCTGCGCGGAGAGGAAGACGGGCTTGCGGGGAGTTTCCAGAGTTGGGCAGACAGCGGGGCAGGACGGCCTCGGGACTCCTGAAGGTGGCAGCGGGCAGGGCAGACCCTTGGGGAGGCCTCAGGCTGTCGGTGTCACAGGAAGCCATGCCCAGCCCGGTAGAGGAGCCCCACGAGTCAGAATTGTGGGTTCACGGTCAGGTGTAAAGGGCAGAAGAGTTTTAAGGGAAAGCTTTTAAGAGAAACCCCCGATTGTGGGTTTCCACTGAGGCGCTCTGCTAGGCAGTTTTATGCAGTCCAGTCGCACCCCAGGTTACCTCAGGTCAAGCTAACCCCCCACTCCAGGGTTCCGAGCACAGCCACGTAGCCACCGTGGACTCAGCAGAGAAGCAGGACTACCAACTGCAGCCGCAGTGAGGAACACAGGCGGGGCCGCGCGGGACAGAGTGCCCCATCATCCGCTGTGGCACTGCTGGGCGTCCTGTCCCCAGGGCCAGTTAGAGCACAGCCTCGAGCCACGGCAAGCACCTCCTGGGGAGGAGCCCGCGGGCCCAAGTCTCCTCCTCCCTCTGGCTTCTCTGAACTCAGCCTCGGCCGCGGCCCACGGTGGACATGGCTGTCCTGGCTGCGGGCCACCTCTGCCTGCCTCGGCGGCAGCGTCCGCAGTCACTGGAGTCTGCTGTCTCTAGGTGCGGGGAGTGGAGACATAGCAGCTGGGGCGGGAAACTGCGGCTGCTTTATGGGGTACCAAGCCTTGAAGCTGGGGGCGACTTGTGTGAGAAGCCACATGAGCGCCAGGGCAGGTGGGCGGTGAAGGTGGCCGGGGCTGCTCCTCTGCAGCTGGTACTTCCCGAAAGATACTGAATCTGCCTAGCAAGCCAGCACTTGCTTGTTATATAATTCCTTCTGTCCCCCTCCCATAGCTCAGATTGGCCCCCCAAATCTCAAGTCCTGTTCCTTGCAGTATCTTGCCTGAGTGGGGACAGCAGGAGACCAGCAGAGTGTGTGAGGTGGGGCTCAGGATGGGGTACCCATTTTCCTAATGTGGAGATAGTGTTTAGAGCCACCAGATTGGACAAAGTCCCCAAGGGAGAAGCAAAGGCTGCCTGCAGGGCCCCCAGGGTCTCAAGGGGCCCATGACAGCCCACATAAGGCAGCTGACAGCGAGTGGTGGAAGAGGCAGAGGTGACACAGCTGTTCCTCCCAGGCTGAGCCGGATCTCAGCATTTGAACTTGCCTTTCTGCAGTGGCCAGCAATGCCGAACGTTTCTTCAGGTACTCGCTGAGCATTTGTGCTTCCTCTTCTGAGAATTTCTGTTCATTCTGAATGCCCGTTTTTGATGGCATCTTTTATTTTTGGGGGGAAAGCATCTAATTTTCTGAGGGCTTTATATGTTCTAGATGTTAGCTCTCTTTCTGAGGAACAGCCAGCAAATTATTTTCCCATTCTGCAGGTTGTCTCCTTACTCTGTTGTTTTTTTCCTTTGCTGTGCAGAACTAAATTGCTGCAATCCACTTGTTAATTCTCAGTATTATTTCTTGTGCAATTGGAGTTCCGTTCAGAAAGTTCTTACTTGTGCCCATGACTTCAAATGTTCCACCTAGTCTATCTTCCAGTAGGATCTCTCTCTCTCTCTCTCTCTCTCTCTCTCTCTCTCTCTCTCCCCTCCCCCCCATCTGGGCCTGGCTATGTGGCCCAGCTGGCCTTGAACTCATGCCTGTCCTGCCTCAGCCTCTCGAGTGCTGGGATAACCGGCATGCACCAGTATGCCTACGCTTCGTTTTCTGCTGTCTTCAGTGTCCTTTTTAAAGCACTAGAGCCTTGTTGCACAGGTCTCTCACTTCATCGTTTAGGTTCATTTCTAGGTACTTAATTTTTTTGATACTGTTTTGAATGGTATTACCTTCCTACTTTTTTTCTCAGTGAGTTTATTATCAGTGTAGAGAAACACTATTGATTTCTGTGTGTCTCGGCTTGGTAGCCTGCTCCATTGCTGAAATTGTTTATCCTACGAGTCTCTTGTGGAATTTTTCAGGTCTTCTATGTAGAAGGTCATGTTATCTGCAAATAATGACAATTTGGCTTTGTCCTTTATGAATGCCAGTCATCAAAAGTGCAAATAGTAACAACCGCTGGCCAGGCTGCAAGGAGCAAAGAATCCTCCTACTTTGTTGGTGGGATGTAAACCAGTGCAGCCATGTGCAGGCCGCCATGGAGAGTCCTCAAAAACCTAAAGACAGAAATTTGATTGTCACAGCTCTTCCCATCCAGGTGTCTTCCCCAAAAGCTAAGGACATCCTGCCGCAGAGCTCCATGAACATCCGAGTTCACAGCGGCACAACTCCCGAAAGCAGCCTCTGCCCATCGGCGGAGTGGAGAAGGAAAACGTGGAGTGGCCATGTGCCAGTTATGCTCCTCAGCTAGGAAGACTGATAAGTCTGACGCACTGATGCGAAAGCGGGTACACCTGGAGGACACGGTGCTGTGACATAAAGCCGATGGCAAGCTGAAGCACCCTCTGGCTGGGCTCTCGTAAGTAAACAACATACAAATATGGAGCAAAGCAAAGGTTGATAGATTCGGGGAGACAGCACTTCTGCCGAGGGGAAGGATCCAGGAGGGGGAGGGGGGCTGAAAGGATTTCGGCTGCGCTGTGCACATGCGCCAATGGCCCGGCCCGCAGGGATGTAATCACTTAATGCTGCAAACAGGAGCTAAGAAACAGTGACAATGACAGTGACGCTGGGGACAGGGATCCAAGCCAGGAATCCGAGCCGGAGGGAGCAGGAGGTGGAGCTGGGGGGTAAAGGGGTCAGGATGCACGCAGCCGGCGCCCGCTCTCCATGATGAGCGTTTGCGAGCGGGGTCCCCTGCGCGGAGTCATCTCCACGGAGGCCCGTGCTGGCAGCTCTTTGCCCTCTGGCCTTGCACACTCGCGCGTCTCCTAGTGGCCTCCTGAAGGTCACCGTCCGGGCTCCGGCCAGGCTGGCATTTCCTCACAGATGCATCACTGTTGTTTAAAGTGCAGAGTCCTCTGCTCGGCCGCCCCCTACAGCCCTGTTCTCCGCAGAGCAGCCCTGCACTCATCGACAGGTAGAATGTGTTAGAGAAGGCCGCGAGGTCCTCAGCGTGAAGGAAGTGCTTGAAGGACAAAGCCGCGGCCTTGTGAAATCTTGGCCTCTGATGCTCGGCCTGCGTCCTGTCCCAAAAGGTCTAGCAGGAGAGAGTGCGGGACTCTGCTGGGGACCCTCCGAAGTCACAGCCCTAAATGTGAAGCCTGCAGGCCCCAGCTGTCCTTAACCCAACCTCTTAGGAGAAAAAAGAGCCGCCCATCTGCAATTTTGATTATAGTTGCAGTTCCACATGCTTTTGTGGAATCCATTTTGCTAAATGGAGATTTCTACTTTTTACTAAACTAAACAACAATGCAAAGGACAACCTAGGCCCTTGAAGAGCGCTTTTTGACTCACGTTTTGGTGGTTGCGGCAGGGAAGGCTCCTGTGTGCAGCACAACGGCGCTCCCGCCAAGCCTGGGCCTGCAGGCTCCTTCCGTCCTCATTGCCGCAGCCCTGGACAGAAGCTTCCTTGTCACCAAGGGAAGGTGACAGAGGNAGAAGCTTCCCTGTCACCAAGGGAATGGACAGAGGCCCTTGAGAGAAACACGCTGCAAGCACAGGCCGCTTCTGACACGCTCACCCCTTCATTTAAGGAAGTAGCAGCGAGTTCCAGCTTCGAGGAGTGAAATTCTATGCATCTCTCTGTACTGAATCCCCAAGAAAAATGAGTGCCGAGCTTTGCTTCAATCTAGAGAAGAGGAAGTTTGGAGTAAGCAGCAAATATCATCCGACCAAGAGATCCTGGACGCCAAAGCAGAGGACATGAGGACAAACACTGAAGTAGGTGCTGCTTAACAGCCGGGCAAGGATGCCCCACGCCCAAAGTCATCTTGGGCTTCGCCTCCCGGGAGCTCCGAAAAGTAACCGAAAAGATTATCTATAAAATACTTGCAAATAACTAAGAAAACAACCTTTGCCTCAACAGAAAAATGGCCAAAGCATACAACAAAAGGGATTAAAAAAAAAAAAGAAAAAAGGCTACTGTTGGGTGTGGTGCGGCCTGTAATCCCAGTGCTTGGAGGCTGAGATGGAAGGATCTGTGAGTTTGAGGCCAGCCTGGGCTACATAGCAAGTTCAAGGCCAGTGTGGACTGCATTGCGTGCCCCTCCCCCAAAACAACAAAACAGAAAAGAAAATATATGAGAGAATGTTTGACCTCGTTTTCCAAAAGAAAACGAGCAAACAGGTACCCAACAGACTGATATTTTAAATCATAACTACATTGGCAAAATCTTTTTAGAGGAATCACTGGTATTATTTACCAAAATATAAGTGATTTTTATTTCTTGAACCAACAATTCCACATTTAAGAGTCTGATAAATTCTCTAGGGCTGGTGAGGTAGCTCAGTGAACGAAATGCCTGCTTAGGCAAGCGCAGGAACCAGGGTTCAATTCCCGGCACCACGTGCCATGCTGGCCCTGTCCCCAGGTGCACAGAGCTGGCCACTGACTCTGGGCATGGTGGTGTATACCTGTAATGCCAGCACTGGGGAGGCTGAAAACAGGAGGATCACTATGAGCCTGAGATGTGTAGTGGCACACTGTACCAAATACATTTTAAAAAAATCTGATGCTCTCCTGTAATTGCAGCCCTTGTGAGGCTGAGGCAGGAGGGTCTCTGCAAGTTCAGGGCCAGCCTGGGCTACACAGAGAGCAGAAGCCCAGCCCACAAGTCCTTGCCTCAAAAACAAAAACAGAAATAAGAAAAACAGAGAGACTCTGTCTTCCTTTGGGCTGCACCTTTACACAGTTCTCCTTGATGTGTGGTCACAAGACTGTCTAGAAGACGACTCCCTAGGGAATGGCGCACTGGTGCACAGCGGGCACACCTGGAGGCGCGCCGCTCGGAGAAGTGCCCACTCCGGGCTGCATGCACTCTGCGGAACGCTGTGCACCTGCCTGAGAGAATGAGGGAAAGCTAAACGTATAAGAATGTTCAGACTTCCAAGCTACGTCAGGAGAAAGCCAGCAAGTCACAGAACAACACTGCATGAAATTTCATAATTTAGATTTAAAAAAAAAAAAAACTACTGGCAGAGACTCATGACCTGAGTGGAGGAGGCGTCAGGAGGGCGTGGAGGGAGCAAACACCCGCTGCTGCAGCAGCACTGCTAGGACCTGGATTTTTTTGAAAATGTGTTTTCATAAATTGCATGCAGTTTAAAAATAAAATGCTCTCTCTTTACCGCACCACGGTATTCCTTCCTGTGCACGCCTGGCTCGCGTTCGCAGGCAGCGGGACGGCGCGGACGGCGCGGCAGCTTTATTGACTTCCGCATCTCCCACTGGGGCCTGGCGCGGCTACTTACGATTTCCTTCCTGTGCTCAGAGAGGTGTTATTTTAGGTTTGCCTTTGCGGTTAGAGATCACACTTTGTTTTCTTGGAATTTTTGAAACAATGGTCACAGAAAAAAAATCTATGGTTCCACAACACTGCTGTGTAGGTTCTCAGGGCTGCTTGCTCACCTGCTCTTATGTTTTTTAGCTGGGCTGGAATATTCTTCCTGTTCCAAATATAGATGGACTACTTTCAACTGAGTTCTTAATGTGTTGTTAAATGCTAATTATGAGAATTAGGTAATAATTTATATTCCAAAAATAAGCATGAAAGGAATACATCATTAGAAAACTGATGGAAATTCTGAATAGAAAAGATACAGGGTGGTGATCGCAAATGAGGCTGTAAAGTGAAATTAGCAAAATGGCTGACAGCGCCTCTAATGAAACGTTAATTGGGACTTAATGGTGTAATCCTAGTGCTGGGAAAGAGCATAATAAGGTTCTATCAAACCGGTGTTGACCTCCTTGTAATTTTGTCTTAACTACGGCAGGCAGAGTTGCATACGACCCACTCCATGAATCAGAATATAATTACTTTATATTGGTTTCACGCTTTTACCCGAGAGGACCATAAATTGTTTTTAATCATTTCTTTTATTTTAAATCAATGGTGTCTGCCAAGTGGGTAACAGTCCCTATTAAAACATGACCTCCTGTAACTGGTGTAATTACTCCAGAAAGAGCCAGGCCGCAGCAGGAGTTGGCAGTCTCTCGGTTTATAAAATCTAATTATGTTCACAACACGATATTTTATTTGTTAGCAATCCAAAAAGACATAATCTTGGACAAAGCCCAGATATTTATGATAAGGCAGGGGGTGGCAAAGTGACACTGCATATGGCGCCTCTGCTTCCAGCTAAAGCTCTGGCCCTCCTGAGCCAGCCATGCAGGGCCTCTGGGGCGATCTGGGGGCCTTGGGGCTGTCTACACTCAGGCCTGCGTTGGCAGCTCTGCGCTGAGGCCAGAGGGGGCAGGAGCCCGGCTCCTGGCTGCCCAGGTCTCAGCCCACGGAGGGGAAGGGAGAGGACAGAGGACGCAGGAGCGCCCGGGCGGAGCTGGCTCTGCCCCGACTCTGGGACCCTGACTTCGCCCAGATGGGAGATCAGTGACTAAGGTTTCTTTGGAGAGAAAGACCCCTCCCCTCTGCCACTGCTGTGTCCGTCTCCATCTCGTGTCGCAGGATGACAGAAGTGGGAAAACCAGCAGTTTATCTGGGGAGAGGGAGACAGCCCCAGCCGCGCCCCGGCTTCTGCATCCTTCTGGCCCATTTCCAGAGCGGGGGAAACACTTTTTTGATGTAGCCGTTCTTTCCAGGGTGAGATGGAATCTCAGTGTTTTTTTAAATTTGCACTTCTCAAATGACCAATGCTGTTGAATAGTTTTTCATGCATTTACGTGCCACTTGTATTTCTTCATCGGGGCAGTGTGTATTCATCTCAGATACCCAGGTTTGCATTGGGTCTTTGAATTTTGTGGGCCTGTTTTTTAAAATTCTTTATATGTTCTAGATGGAAGTCCTTTATCGGAGGGACAGTGGCTAAGATATTTTCCCAATTTGTGGGTTTTCTTTTCACTGTTGGTGATTTCTTTTGATGTGCACAAACTCCTAATAGGTGATCCCAGGTGTTGAGTCTTTGAAGAACTGGGGAATACTTGCCACTCTCAAAAAGACCACATGCATGCAGCTGACTTGCAGCACTCCCAGCCAAAGCCGCAAGCTGCTGCCCCTGCCTCCCACTGCTGCCAGCTCTGGTGCTGTCCAGAACCAGCCGTGTTCTCTCACGCCTCTCCCCTCCTGGTGGATAGCCTGGATAGCCTGTGTGGTCTCCTCCCTTCTGCCCCAGTCCTCCCCCCTCCCTCCTTCTCCCCCTCCCCTCCATCCTTCCTCTCTCCCTCCCTAACCCACCCAGGCCTCTGGACAGGCCCATCTTGAAGTCAGAAGCTGAGGGTACCATGGGACTCAGGAAAGCACATTAGTAACAGGCCTAGAGAGAAATGGAAGCTGGAGCAGTTGTCCTTGTCCCTTGGGTCCACAGCAAATGCTGGCTGCAGAAGGCCATGGTGGGCAGTGGCTGAAGCGTCCAGGAGGAAGGAAGTAGGAGCAGGCGCTGCAGAGCCCCCTCCTGCCCCCCCAAGGACCTGCGTGTGGTTCGCAGCCCGCTCCAGCCTAAGGGCTGGGTGGTGCCAGGGGGCCCCCTCCTGCTGCCGCTCCCTACACTGCCCATTCTATTTCTCTCTGGCCCTCCCACCCCAACCCAACCACTTGCCGACTGAAATGCAGATCTTTGAAGCCAATGACTGTCCTCTCCACGGGGTGCCCCTTGGCCTAGAACACAACCCCAAGGCTGCAGGGCTCGCTGTGTCACATCCATGACTTCCCGCGTGCCTGGCTCTAGTGACGGTATTCAGTGGACCAGGGAGTTCCTGGTTAAATGGAGAGAAGGCCCTGGCTTCCAGGCCAGGCTGGCCCTGTCGTGCAGCAGCTGACACTTCCCTGCAAGCTGCGGCAGGGCCAGCTAGGATTTCCAGTCCACTGGGACGGGAAGGCGCACGGCAAACCCGGCATGTGGGATCCTCTGGGCTCTCCTGCAGGACACCGCATGTGGGGTGGGAGCGCAGGCGGGCGCAGGCGGGTGCAGGCGGGCGCAGCCACCTTCCACAAGCCAGGAGCACTCACCAGAGACCAAGCACTGCTGCCCTCCTTCCAGCGTGGCAGAAGCTTTAGCTTTGGTTTTTTTTTTGAGACTGTCTCACTATGGAGCTCAGGCTGGCCTCGAACTCATGGTGATCCTCCTGCCTCAGCCTCCTGAGTGCTGCTGGGATTACAGGCACAGGCCACCGTGCCCAGCTGTGAAAGCTTTTCCGACAACCAGTAACTTAGAATTATGGTGAAGCACACTATCAATCTTTCGACCACATGTGGACCACATGTCCACACCGGGTTATTAAACAGCACAGAGGAGTCTCAGGTTGGCTTTTCTGTCTCCAGTACTCCTTGCCTCTTTAATTCTCTCTTTGGAGAAGTATAAGGCAAATGCATGTGCTAAAAATTAAGGAGTCTTACCATTGGCATTCCATTAGTGAGGTAAAACAGACTCCGTGCAGGATATAGAAAGTGTAACAAATAGAGAAGGAAGGAAAGCAAACCGAGGCATGCGGTGACCGGCCAGCGGTGGCTGCCGCGTGGCAATGGTCTGCACAGCAGCTCCAGGCCACGTCTGCTTTTATAATGACATCTGACATGCCTACTGCACAGGTGATTCCGGAAGCACTTACATGTTGCTGATCCTGCATCTGCTACCCCTCTTGGATTCCATGATAGCTTAAATAATGTGCCAGCGCTGCCTCAGGGGGACAGTGGCACCACTGTCGAGGGCAGAGAGGGAGTCGTGTGCCCACACATCATTGCTCCGCAGCTCTTGGACCAAACACACGAAGAGCGAATCTCCAATACCTGAATAGAAAGTAATGGGAGGGATGGGACACCAAATATGCAAATTAGCTGCCCTTTCTTCTTGTAGTTTGCTCTCTGGAGCTATATTTTAGTCTACTCAAGAAAATTTGAAGGGCTAAGATGGAAACTAAGCTTGCTTCGGCCTTTGCAAGCAGATGTTGGTATTCTGATTTGTGGCGTTGATTTCGCCACCGCACAGCTTCTGTTATCTAACCCTCCTTGAGCGAGCACAGCTGCCCTCTACCTTTCTGGGAAGGAAACTACCAAGAGGAAGAAATGTAGCCTTCTGGGACGCGCTGCTTTCCCTGCTGATGCTGCTGTGTGTCCGCCACGGAGCAGGCTCTGCTTCCGGGTCGCAGGGGCAGAATGCTGGTTCTATGAAGGGGAAGAGCCCACCTCCCGCTCCAAGACCGCTTTCCCGAATGAGCGTCGGCTACTAGCTCTACTTTTGCGGGAGTGAAATCCTACTGAAGCAGCTTTCCAAAATATTTTGTGGAAAGTAAGGGTTAGCAGATGGCAGCTCCTCGTTCACGATCCTCAAGCAGGAGACAAACTCATCGGGCAACACAGTCTGTTCCGGGACGGCGTCACTTCCTAAAAGCATGGTGCTTTCGCCTTCTGTTGTGTTCGGTATGTCAGGAGGGCCACACTCGCCTTGATTGAGAATAAGGCTTAATTCTTCAAGAATTAGTGTGCTGCTTAATGAATCCATGCTGGACACAGGAAACTGGGGATGCTGCCCGCCCCTGGCACTTTTTGCTAGGTCAAGGGAGCCCACCATTGCTCTAAGGGGTGAGGGATTGGTCTCCTCACCGCTGCTAAGGTGATCTCCCCCAGGGAGAGGACCTGAGATCTGGGGTTTGTACCCAGAGCTGAGGGCAGGAACGTATACCACGGCGCTGGCGGGGAGAGCGGCTGCCTGAGCGGCCTGGCCTCCTGCACTCGCTTCCTTCCTGTGATGGGCAGGCTTGTACTCCTCTGGGAGAACAACTTCTCTTATCTCTGCAATCACGGGATCCACATAAAGGACTTGCTCACCAGGATTATTATTCACAAATTCATCTTTTTCCTAGGAGAAGAAGACAGACATTGTGTTGTTTGATAAACACCATGTAAAAAAGCCGGCTGGGTAGCTGAAGGACCACGAACGTCCTTCCTCTGGACGTGGCCTTTCCACGTAGCGTTTCTATACTCTGGTTTCTCTTCAGATCGTATAAATCTTTCGCCTTTTACCAAATAGTGTTTCTTCCTGAATGCTTTCTTCCCTTTGTCTTTGGTTACCTTACTTGCTTTCAAATCTTTATTAAATTCTCCCAAGAGGAGACTGAAGCAAAGGAATAATAAAGGCAACCCACCATTTAAGCATATTTTCTGGGTTTTTTCTTTAAGGGAAAGAAGAGCTTTGCATATTAACATGCACAGTGCTGCAGGACCTCTTAAGCTCTGGGCTTTGGAGCAAGACCGAGTGGTGCATTCAGGTATCCCAGCTCTCACGAGGCCGAGGCAGGAGGATCACTATGAGTTCAAGGCCAGCCTGAGCTACACAGTAATTTTAAGACCTGCCTGGACTATGCAGAGAGACTGTCTCTCAAAAAACTAAGATAATAATAATAATAAAAAAAATAAAAGTTGGGCTTTATAATATTATTGAGCTTCACTACAAGAAAATACTTTGCTGTTTAAATACAAGAAAAGGCAGAGAGTCCTCTTTGCTCATATCTTGAGAGAAAGGTTGTAATGAATGCTTTGCTTGAAAAATGTAGAGCTACTTGGCATCCAGGCACACGTGGGCTTCAGCTGCTTCACTGTTCAGGACAAGAGAGGTATTTGGTTGGTCTCTTAGGGGAGATAATTCCTGTCCATGGCAATTATAAAATGACAGCCACTGTTACAGACTGGGTGCCTGTAATCCCCTCTCCCACTCACGCTCCAGCCAGTGCAACAGCATTTGGAGGTGGAGACTTCGGGAGCCGATTAGGGCACATGAATGGATCCCTCATGAAAACCATTTGTGAAGAAGAGCCAGGAGGGAGACAGCCACCTGCCCACCACCATCTGCCCAAGAGCCACCCTGACAGTCCCACCTTGGCCTTGGCTTTGCTGGCCCCTAGGACCCAAGGAGGGAGTCGGAGCTCCTCTGCTGTTGGGACTTCCGGTCTGTGAGTTCTGTTGTCACAGCCCAAGCCAACCCAGACAGCTCTCCCCTATCTCCTGGGCAGAAACCCGCATCCCCAGAGCAGGGATGGGAAGGCCGCCTGGCAGCGAGGAAGCTCTTCAGTGGAGTCACCTGAGGCAGCCCAGCCTCTGAGGGAACTCGGCAGGTACGGGCCCAGCAGCTCGGTGGGAGCTGCTTCACGGGCGCTCTGGGGCTGTGAACACAAACTGACCCGACAGAGGCCACCGTTCTCCTACCAGCGTGCCGTTCTAGCCTTTCTGACTTCTCCCCTCAGCTTACACGGCTCCCCCATCCCTCAAGCCCCTCCCTGCTCCTCATCTTCCGGTGTCTTCTCTTGGCTCCACTGGGCATGGGGGCTCCTCTGGGTCATCCACGACTCCTCACTGCACTCGATGCTTAGGGAACATGCCTGTCCCATGACTGGGGTTTGAATTCCTGAAGGCTGGAAATGCACAGGGCAGATGCTTCCACTCTTCCATAACGTGTGCTCCACATCCTCCTGGATGCACCGTAATGACACCATCTTCTGCAGCCCCACGACTCTCCTCATATTCCCCTGGGCTTATCTCAGGGTCCCCTTTGCCTATCTCGTGGAATTCTGAAGACTGTTTGAGTCTCTGGGTTCCTCCCACCCCGAGCTCCCTTCTTCCCTCCATCTTTCGTCCCTGAAGAGGCCTGGCAAGCTCTTGGTTTCCAAGTGACACTTGTACGTGGCCCCATCTTCCACTCCGTTTTCCTCTTGTGGACAGTGAGGTTTCTTGGCCTTTTCGTCCCCTCACTCCATCCTCTCTTTCAAGCAGGATGAGAACTATGTACAACGGCCTCCTGCAGCTGCTCAGTGATGCTACTATGCACACAGACATGTCTGAATGGGGTTTCTGCACTGTCGTTAACCTGCAGCCCTGGTGCCGACCCGCTCTGAGCTTGATGGTTACCTGTAGCATCTTCACAACGTTACTATTCTCCACGTTAGGAATCTCTTCATGAAGCCATGCTGGTATCAGCAGTAAGATTTTTCTTTTAATTCTGAAAGAGTAAAGAAGACACATTAGAAGATGCGTGCTCCTGGGGAATTGGTGCAGGCCATCACAGGGGCCAGGCTGGAACCCGGGAAGCAGCACATTTCTGGTGCAGCAGCAAAGCACGCGTTCGCTCCGCATATTCCCAGATCCCCCACTTTGTGTGTTCCTCTTCCTCTTCCCGACAAGCAGGATTTTAGGACATTCAATTCAAGAGAAGTGGGAAGAACTGGAGACACTAAGTATGGCCGGATACTCTGGGCAGTCCATGTTGGTGCGGGGAAGCCTGTAAAGCTAAAGGGACCTTTGTGGACAGTTCTTTGACAACCACAACTCTTAGAAAAGAGACTCATACATTAAAGTGATTGTGCCAGCGCCTCAACTCTGGACATCGTAGCTCACCCACCTAGGGTTGTGCCGACTGCCTGCATCCTCCCTGTCCATCTGGGGGTGGCGCGGGAGGCCGGAGGACCTGTCTGGCCACCTGGGGGGGCCAGGGGTGGCTGTCTTCCCTGCGGCCAGTGGTAAGTGGGCAGCAGAGCAGTGGTAGCAAGAGGACTAGGCATGTCCACTCGTGCCCACCAGTAGCCCTGGCACTGCCATTGCGTTTGCAAGTGCCATCCACGTGGACAGTTCCAGCGTGAATTGGGAACAGTGGTATCCCAGGACCGAGGGAGAGATGAAGCTGACTCAGGCTCATTTTCACCCGTGAGCAGCAGGCAGGACGCAGCCGGGGCCTCCACAGGCCTCTGGGACCTTCTACTCAACACCGACTTCTAGCCCTGTTTGACATTGGGCTTCAGCCTGAAAATGATTTCTTCACCTATATTTATACAGTGGTTTTGTTGTTTTTACCATTTGCACTCTGTCGCTATTCAAAATAAGACCAGACTAGCAAGCTTGTGCTAGTAGCTTCTCAAGTTTCTCTATAGTGCGTGGCTATGATAAGAACATGCGGTAGACAGCTGTTGACACTTGGTTTCCTTTTGCTTGATGTGCACTGGACTTCATTCTCCAGATCTGTTCCTGATGAGGGCCTTGTTAAGTAGGTGCTGTGCCACTACAGAACAGTATCTACTGGGAGGATGGAGGGCGGCGGAGGAGGAGATAGGAGGGTGGGAAGGCACGAACGTGTGCTGCGTGCAGGAGCAGCTGCCCCGGGCCTGGGCCTTCATGTGCTGCAGCTGTGCACTTAATGAAGGACAAAACTTGAGGAAAAATGAGTAACAACCTGCTTATATGCAAAGCAGCTCCACTGAAATTACCCCATTTATACAGTACTTGTTTAAATAATATAATTAATCCAGAATTGCTCTATTTCCTTAGTTTCTATTGCCAACTGAAATTTTAATGTTAATTCTAGTAGCAAACTGAATGTCATTTGAACTAACTGGGAATCTTTGGGTAATAGTAGGAATATTAATGTTTTTAGGGGTAGTAGTTTAAACATTAAGAGATTTCCAGGGACTTTGTAATCACATGTATTGTAATACATCCTAAAATAAAATTCTCTATTAGCTCTCCCTCGTCACAAGCATAGCAGGACTCGGTTAGCATGTGATTTTAATTTTGAAATATTTCCCAAGTTCTGAGCATATAAATAGGAAGTCATTAGGATACTTTATTTAGAATAGCTTTTAAAATCAACTTTCTACTGCACAGTGATTATGCATTGAAAGGAGAGATTATGTCACAAGGCAAAAGTGATGACAAGAAAGAAACTTGGGACCCATTTGACAAACAGTACGCGTCTGGGTCTGTGCGCAATGCATTCTGCTGGAGACAGCCCTGCGAACAACTCTGTGCACCAATCAAGGTGAGAAAACCGAGGGCTTTGGGCCGGGCATGTCACTCAGCGGCATAATGCCTGCCTGGCAATCCCAAGGTCCTGAGTTCGATTTCCAGTACCAAAAAGAAAGAAAGAAGAAAAGAGAAAAGAAAATCAAAAGCCTTGCTTTCCTAAGTCATTTTCAGTAACTTGCCTCAAACTTCAAGGTGGGGATGGGGGCATGACTAAAGGAGGCAACAGGTGCTCTGGGGTCGGATTCCTAAAGACAACACAATTGTGGCGACAAGACTTGCTCCAACACTGTCTACTTCCTTCCATGTGGAATCTGCTCATCTGTTTGGGTGGAACTCAGGCAGCTCCACTCTCTGAAATCCAGGCACTGGCCAGGTACTGAGGCACACTGGAATCCTCAGGATGCTGAGGCAGGAGCAGGCCTGAAGGCGCAAAGCAAGCCCTAGCCACATCGCGAGTTCAAGGCAGCCTGAACTGCATAGCAAGACCCTGTCCTGAAACCAAACGCAAACAGAAAGAATCCAGGCTCTGTGGGTGGCATGGAGGCACAACGAAAGCCAGAGGGCAGGAGACAGGCTCTCCTCCTCAGCTGGGGCTGGAGTCCTGGCTTAGTGCTCTGTGGCCGTGGGCCAAGAATTTTGCTGGGTCTCTGTAACACTGCACCAAGCTCTTCTGGTGCAGCCGGGGTGAGCAGGAAGTAAGTGACACTTACAGAGAGCTCAGCCCCGCAGGCACTCACTGAGCGCTGGTACTGTATTTCCCTTCTCTGGACAGATATTAATGTGATCGTGCAGTTGGCACCAAATTTCGCTTGCGCACATGTGTAATCAGAAAGCAGAATGCCCACAGAGCCTACCTGGTGCGGAGTGATCGGCTAAAGATCCCAATCAGAGAAAGAACGGACAGCGTCATGGCGAAGAAGACCATCCCTGACAGAAGTCCAGCATCTTGCCTGCGGTCTAATGGAAGGAAAGGAGAATCACCTCAGCTAGGTGGCAGTGTTCAAATGATGTTGGAATCCTGGCTTTCTCTACCTGGCCTCCAGGGAAGAGCATGATGCCAAAGAAAAAGGTAAAATGCCTCCCAGTGGGCTGTCTCCTGCAGGCTCCTGCTCCTGCTCCTGCCCTTCGGCTGCAAAGCACAGAGCTGTTGGTGTGAGCGCGTGGACAGCAGTACCTGAAGCTGGGGGTTTCCAGACAGGGTTCCCGCAGAGCAGCTGCGTGGGCAGGCACATTTTATACACACCGCTGCAGGGACGGCACACATTTGGTTTGTCTGACACAGCTGAGAATTCCCGAGGGCTTGTGACAAGGTTTCATGCTGACCACAGACACCACAGAGGGCTGGGCTTTTGTTTTCTTAACCTCTGTGAGCCAGAACTGACATGGGGCTGCTCAGCGCCCTTGAAGAAGCTTTTCCTGCCCAGGAAGGATGTTTTGTGCTCTAAGGAAGACGCCAAGATCGCCATGCGCCGGGCACTTACGTGTGCAATGCTTTTCTAGCGCTTTAAAGCTGAGTGAGGGCCGGGGTGCAGCTCAGCCTCACAACACCTGGCTGGCAGGCGTGAGGCTGTGAGTGTGATTCCCAGTATCACACACACCACACACCAAAGGAAGCTGAACCAAGTGCCTGGAATCTGAAATAGTTAATAGAATTTATCAAGTAGGTGTTACCACTGAGAAGCAAAACTCCTATTGTCAAATGTAGAAGACACCTACAGAAGCTTTGACTCAGGCTGGAATCTGCCGTGTCTCTCCGGCACCCTCCTCCTTCCCTGCTTATGGGATCCCGGTTACTTTCAGCTGTGCCTGCCACACCCTTGGGGCCCACGTGGCTTTCACTCACCCCAACCCCAGTGGCGGAGGATATTCCTGTTTGCCCGCACTCAAGCGCTCCTGGTGAAGAGTCAGAGCCACCACAGGCTATGGCTGCCCTTGCTTGGGCGTCAGTGCTTGGAACTGGGTAGGGAATTTGCAAGGCCTGGGGGCTGGGAGGGCGCTCAAGATGTGCCGTGGAGAGGGCTGGACTCGGCGGTTCTCGGCACTGCAACATCTGTGCCCGGTGACACAGTGGTGGGGCTCAGGTTTCGCCTTGCACACAGCAGGGACAAGGATGCCTGCCTGGTGCAGCAGCCTTGGGGGCCTGGCCTCCAGTTCCCCCAGATGTACTAGGGGAGTCAGGGCTGCCTTCACTGAACTTGCACTGATTTCCCATGACCCAGGGCAGTTCCCAAAACATAGGAGTTGTTTAAGGAATGCTTGTTGAATGAATGGACAAAGGGCCGGGACATCACACGCCGTGTGTATTCGAGGCCGTGCACCAGACTCCTATGCAAGGAGACACGCGGTCTACCACGGTGGCGCCGTCACACCCCAAGTTTCTCAGCTTGAAGTTTCTGTTTAGAGGCAGACTTCTGACTGCATTGCACAGCCTGGTCTAATAACTTTTTCATGCCCAAATCATTTAGGTATATACTTACCACCAGGACATACCCAGGGTCGCTAACAAGAGCAGCAGGAGCTGGTCTGCACACAGGAGGGAGCACAGATTGCAGCATTCAAGAAGATGGATCTGAATCTGCAGCTGCTGCTCCACAGCTGTGTGACCTTGCACATGTTCCCCAGCCTCTCTGGGTGTCATTTTTCTCACCCATAAAGTACAGACGTAACACTTGACTGGGTTAAGATTGAGAAAGAGGGTGCATATGAGACAGCTAGTGCTTACTGGACAGTGGTATGTTTTCAGAAAGAAGTTTTGGACTTGAAATGAAAATGCACCATACTGAAATAAAGGCATAATCACGCCTCTGCAGCAGCTGGCTAGGTCCACCTTCCCCAAGCAGGCCTCAGATCCAGCTCAAGCAGACTGCTGCGCCGCACCAAGAGTTGCTCTACGGAAGGTGTGGCGCACATCTTACTGCACTACTCAGATCTTATGCTGGTTTTCAGTGCCAGGGTTCAGAGCTTCCCCAAGAGCCTCAGTGGTACTTTCTTACCAGAAGCCAGATGTCCTTTTAAGACAGGAGTGACCAGAGGCCTAGAGTCCAAGTGCTGAGCACCGCGCTGCCGTGAATCCTGTGTGACCTGGGGGGCTGACACAAAGGACAGGGCGTCAGCATCTCCAGGCTCTGTGGACACTCTCCTCCCCTCTGAAGAGCGGAACAAAGCACAGTCAGAGCGGGGTGGGGGAGACCACAGCGCACACCTTCCCCTTTTTAATGTGGACACATTTAAATGGCCACACACCACAGACTCCTGCGTGCGCCACTCCTTTCGCCAGGCTTCCAGGGACACGTGCCCGAGGATGTGTGCCCTTATTCTGCTGAGCTAGGAAACCGCTGTGGTCTCCACTTGGCTCCTTCCAGCAGGTGACTTGTACAGACTCCCTTCCATGAGGCTTTGGGAAGTCACAGCTGGAGGTGCTGTCGGCCCCAGCAGACACTGTGGGTGGACGGCACCACAGGGCCTGGAGGGACCTCCTTGGCGACCCCTTTCTGCTGGTCCCGTGGGGGCCCTGTCTGCGCTGGCTGCTGCCTGCTGGTGGAAGCTCTGGCCTGCATGGGTGGAGTGCGCTCAGCTCTGAATTTGCCTTCTGTCCAGCAGGCAGAGTCCCAGAGCAACACGCCCACCTGCCCTTCTCTGATCCCTAAGAGCTGCCCCTGCCTGAGTGACCTCAAGGACAGATGAGATTTGCCCAGAGACACTCCTAAAGATGGATGCGCGAGGGATTCAGGTCTTCATCGTTCAGTCACTCCACAGTTGTCCTTCAAATTCTTTGTCAAACAATGCCTTGGAGGGCCAGGAAAGAGCTAGGATGCCTCCACTTGGGACATCCCTGATGGCCACCCAGACATCACCGGCTTAGACAACAAGCTACGCGGTCCCTGGGACTCTAGGAAACGTGGACTACACAATTCCAGCGTGAAGGTTGCTGCGGGTCTTTGGAAGCTTTTGAGAAAGGCTATTTTCCCACTGAAGGACATTTCTTGAGGACAGTGGGTTTTAGAAGATGAGGATATCAGAGAAGCCAGAACTCCTTTTCTCTGTTTCTATTTGGCTTCAGCTTCTCTACAGCGAGAGGAGAGTGTGTCCTGAGAGTTGGGACAAGTCAGAACCTCCGTTCTGGGTTTCTCTTCCCCGAGTTCCTTGCTCCCTGGCATGTCCTACCTGACTCAGGGATCACAGCCCTGACGGCAGAGGGCCAGGGCTGCTCGTCGGAATCATCCTCTCAGGCAGCGACCTGCGGCTGCGCTGTCCTGGACACCGAAGCGAGTGATGCTTCAAAACCCAACACGGCGTTCAGTGTGGCGAAATCACAGATTCGCAGCCTGTGTTGCGCTCTTAGTTCTGCTTTTAGTCTTAATAATTTTGAAATTAGCATTTTAAATTAAAAGTAATAAGCAACATGATTTGCTCTTTAATAGAAGTAGACATAATTCTGTTGCATAAACTACAGGAGGTTATTTGCAAAGACACTTTACTCAATTGTTAATTTGAATCACATAAAATATTTTTCATAGCCGACAGGGCTTTCTTAGCCCTAATGAAGAACTGTCATAATTTCAAATCAAGCAGATACATTCATTGAAATTAAAGTCAAGTCACTTAAAAGAGGAACTTAATCAGGAGAGAGTAATTTTTTTTTTTTAAGTGTATTTGGTTGTCACAGGGTTTCCCTACACAGCTCAGGCTTGTAGTGATCCTCCTGTTTTTCAGCCTCCCCCACACTGGGATTACAAGGGTGTGCCACTGTGGCGCCTGGACTCTGTGGCTGGCTCAGCCCGCCCTGGGGGTGGGGCTGGCATGGCATGTGGTGTCAGGGATTGAAGCATGTCCCTGTGCTTGTCTAAGCTTGCCAAAGTGGGAGCTTTACTCTGCTGAGCTATCGCGCCAGCCCAGAGAAATTAAAAAAAAAAGATCAGCTACCTCAAATTAGACAACTCATAAAAAAGACTGTAAGAGAAGAAATCAAATGATGACACTTTTAAGCAGACTAACGCAGACCCAGATAAACCACGTTCTTCACGGCATACTGCCACCAAGTGGCCAGGCCATTTCTTTGAAAGTCACATTTAACATTCCTCATCATAAAAGTAAACAGTTATGATGAAGGCATCTAAACAGAAAAAAGAAATGGTAGGAAAAAGACCCTAAGTGCGCCCCTCAGCTCACCAGCTTTCAGTATTTTCACCTGTATTAACATACGAAACAACGCACACACGCAGGCCTCAGCTCCTTGCAGCTCTGAAGCACAGTTCCCACCAGCTGTGGCCACCAGGGCGCTGTCTAGTGCAGCAGAAAGCCTGACAGTATTTTCATTACTGACTTAATATTCATGGTGCTGTTCTTTATGAGCCAGTTGTGTCCCTGTGCAGAATGTTAAATTGGGCCTATTATTCTAACAGGGCATATGTAACTCTTCTCAGAGAGCCCAGACCAAATCTAATTGGGAAGCAGTTTCTGTGGCTCATGCGCACTGACAGGGAACCTGAGAGTGAGTCTCTAGCAGTGTGTCTCAAGGAAGTTCAGAGTGACTTCAGCCGAGAAATGCCGCTTCTAGCCAGGAGAAACCGCAGCCGTAGGAAGCCAGGGCTCGTAGGA
>NDGN011454511.1:0-13457 GCA_002564285.1 Tympanoctomys barrerae
ATAAAATCTGAAAGATACAATAGATACTGTGAAAGGAAAAGAAACTGTTCAAAGGGAAGGAACCAGTGTCAGGGAGATAACTCAGTACAATAAGTGCTTGCCTGGCAAGCCAAGGTCCTGAGTTCAATCCCAGGTACAAAAAAAAAAAAAAAAAGTTTATATCAAAGGGAAGGAACAGTTGGAATGAAGTAAAGGAGAAAAGAAAGGAAGGAAGAAAAAATTACACACAGGGTAGCTTGTACTGCTGACTTCTATTGGTCTACTGAAAGGAACAGCTAATGTTTAAATTGTTTTTTTCTTCTTTTTAATTTTTGACCAATTTTGCATGCTTATATTTGGTAATCTGAATAAGTAATTTGAAGACAATAGTATACAATATAACAACCATTGTTGAATGCCTATCATTTTGTTTAGTGCTGCATCATTTCTAACGCTTTCTTTTTACTAGTTTTTGTATTCTCTTTAAAAATTAAATAATAACAAAAAGAAAGTGGAGAGGAGAGGAAAGGGGAACAGTAGAGAGGATCCCTCATCACCTCCATGGAAATGGAAGGCAAGAGTCTGAGTGGAAACCGCCCCTGGCTGCTGAAGCCTGGGCAGCATGGGTCACAGTGCTGGACTTGCCCTGGGGTCTACTGCAGCCCCCTCCCCAAATCCCTGACTCCTGTAGACCGAGTGGTGTCCTGTGCTCCAGGCACTCTCTGGGCTGGCTGGTGCTACAGCAATGAAAACCTAAGTCCCACAACCTAGCCGTGGCTGTCAGCCCTCAGGGCCCCCAGCTGCATGGTGATAGAAGGGTCTGGGTCTCACTCATGTCTAAGTCCCCAAGCCGCCGCCATGAGGGGTGCTGGGCAAGTCACGCTTGGTAGATAAGTGAAGAGAAAGGAGGCTGTTGCATGACCCTGTGGAAGCCGTGCACAGACTGTTCAATCAGTGCACGCGAGGCACCATTTCACCTTTACCTCAGATGCTCCCGACCCTTGAATTCTGGCTCCCGCTCATCCCTCCTGTGAGCATGTATTGGTGGAAGAAGGGACAGGCTACAAAAGGACAGGCAGGACGGGCTTGTCTGACAATTATGGGAGACTTCCAGTATGGGACAGTAAGACATTTGAGGAAGGCCTTTCTTTTTCCAGGTAGCACAAATTCCCTGCTCAGATCAGGAGTGAAGCTGCAAAGTGCACACCGTGTTCCAGGTGTGTGGGGGATACAAGAAGAATCAAAGATGTGCTGCTTTCCTCCTGGGGATGGATTCAAGAGGGAGATGAATAAACAGTGGGAGTCCAGGGTAGAGCCGAGCTCGTGGGAAACCCGACTCAAGCTCCAGCACCACCAAAAACTAACAATGATAACTCCAAAGTAAGGCTGTTTTCTTTAGTGCCAAGTGTCATAAAGAAAACCAAGTGATAAGGAAACTGAACAGCTAGGCTGGAGGATAAACTGCTTCAACAAGTGTGGGCAGGAAAGCCCCTGGGCAGTTAGGAAGATAGCAAGGAAGTCATTCCAGAAGAGGAGGGTGGGCTGGTGCAAGGGTCCTGGGACAAAGTGAGCTTATTTGAGAAAAGCAAAAAGGTCCCAAGAGCAGCAGCTCAGTATCCAAGGGAGATGGGGGTGTAAGAAGGAGGAGGTGATCCCTGTTGCCATGGTGAGGACGCTAGGATTTAGGCTAAGTTTGGATGCCATTAAGATGTATGTTAAGTCCAGATGCCTGGAGTTAATTCTCTAGAATTGGATGATAACTGAGAACTCCCACTGCCTTTAGGCTCCAGTAATAAGAGCTCGGAGGCTTCAGCCATGATGGAAAATACTTTTCCTGATCCTTTACCTGGATAAAAAAGCAGGCTTTGGGGCTGCGCTCGCTGAGTCAGCTAAGAAATGTGGCTCGCACAGTGATCAGCCTCAGCGGGGCTGCCCAGGGGTCCCTGCCGGGGCTGGGACACAGTGAGAACTCACTGAGCAGCCTGAACTTTTCAGTTGCTGCTCACGGGGAGGCCTGGGGGCTGTGGGGAGGCAGCTGAGAAGCTGGCGAGTTCTCTTGGCAGAGGCTGTGGGCAGTGCCCAGTTCCCAGGCAAGGTGGAAATGCTTTGATTCCAAGCAGTCAGCTGGGCTGTCCAGGCTGAGGGGGGGTGGGGGATGAGGACCAAGGTGTGGCCCAGGACCTGAGACCTGGAGCTCTGGGAGCTGAGGCCGGGGGGTCGCAGCAGTCTCTGCTGGAGATGCCCCCCATTTAATCCTCATCCCTCTTTTGTGGATTTTTTCCTAGCACTGTGGGGTTTGAGCCCTTGCACTGAGCTGCGTCTCTGGCCCTTTATTATTATTATTTTTTTTTTAACTTTGAAACAGGGTCTTGCTAAGTCTCTGAATTGTCCAGGCTGGGCAGAAACTTGAATCCTTCTGCCTCCGTCTCCCAGAATGCTAGGATCACAGGGATGTGCACAGTGGCTGACTCATCCAGCTGTTATATGTATAGAGCTCCCTGTCACCAGCCCCAGCCCCGGGTCTGTCCTGGCTCCCCTCAGGATCTCCTGCCACAGAGATGATGGCCTGGTCTATTCTCTCTCCCAGCACCCCCCAGGGCCCTCTCCCAGCATTCCCTGGGGCCCTTGCTGCCTGCAGAGGCCACGGAGCCAGGTTCTCCAGAGGCACTGGACATGACACGCACTGCAGCTCTGCGTCTTGAAGCACCCAGAGGACAGCGAGGCTCTTTCTCCCAGCACCCCGGGGGCCTGAGAAGCCCCAGGTTCTAGAAGTGGAGCTGCGGGTGCAGAAGCTCGGCTGCTTGGCTACTCCCCCTGGCACCGCCCCCCTGGTCCTCGCAGGTGGCACCGAAGACCTAGGCTCTAAGCACAGCTGAGCTTCCAGAAAGCAACCAGAGGCGAGTGTCAGCCACAGGGAAAGCTGGCTGGGCCTTTCCACACCCTCCTGTCCTCTGCCTCCCTCAGGGCTCTCTCAGGATCACAGCAGTGCCAGCTGTCATGCTGAATTTCCCGCTCTGGGATGGATGAAGAGATGGAAGCAGAAACGGAAACGTGCCCCACAAGCGGTCATGCAGAGAGGTGTGAAGACAGGGGAGGGGAAAGCAGGCTGGTCCTGCTGGGGAGGCTGAGCTGGGACACGGGTTGGGATCTTGGCTTTCCAGGAAAAAATAAGGCCCAGACAGAGCCAATCAGAGAGCGAGACAGAGAAAGAGGAGGAGAAACAGAGGGGATAGAGAAGGAGGAACAGGAAAGGAGAAAAATGAAGGGGAGGCAGAGAAGGGAAAGTGAAAAGGGAAGGAAAGGAGAGGAGGGAGGGAGGCAGAGAAAAGACATGCCTCATCCTCTTAATCCAGCCACTCCCTGGCTTTTGCCGCTTTTTTTTTTAAACAAAAGCTCAAAAATGACCCTTTTTCCTGAATTTGTCTGAGTGGAGTTTCCCGTGCCACCTTGGCTGAGCACAGGTAAACAATGCTCAGGGTGGTGTGAAAACAAGGAAAATCACTGCTGGCTGGGACAAGCAGGACAAGAAGGGCTGGCAGGAGGGTGCGCTGGAAGGAGGGTAGGAGGAATTCGCCGCTGTGCTGGAGGCAGCGCAGCTGTGCTGGCATGAGGGTAGAGGCGAAGGCTCAGAGCCTCCGAGTGAGCCCTGGTGGGGGCGCGGCCGTGTCCCTCGGCACCCGCACAAACGCAGCTTTCTTGCTGCCCGTAAAATGTGTTTGCAAAGTAAGAGCATTCAGCCGTGAGGCCAGAGTTGTGCCTTGTCTTCCCCAGGGAGTTCAGTATTTGCAAGATTTGTGCAGAGTTAAAAATTCCAAGGGCCCTCAGGATAGCTCAGTGGACTAAGCACTTGCGTAGGCAAGCACAGGGACCAGGGTTCAGTCCTGCACTACATGTGGCGCCAGCCCTGCCCGTGGGTGTGCTGAGCCGGCAACCCAGACGGGGCACGGTGGTGCACACCTGCAATCCTGGCACTGGGAGGCTGAAAGCAGGAGGATCGCTGTGTGTCCAAGCTGCATAGTGAGACCCTGGACCAAATGAAAATAAATAAAAATTTTAAACCTCCTAAGCCCAGGGGGTCTCTTCCAGGCACCCTCCAGAGTCCGCCTCTTAAGCCCAGAATTAACCAGCTAAGGAGCTAATAATGCCCTACTTTATTCAGAGCCCCAACTTCAGGGCGACTGCAGGGACGTGATCCCTTCTCACACGTGGACTCCTGCACACCTGGGCTAAGAGGATTTGCACAGAGGACTTAACACTAAAGCAGCTTTCCTAATCCAGTCAGCAAACACCCTTCAGTTAGAATTCATTGATCCTCCTTTTGCGGACACATAGTTTAAACAAGATTTGTTTCCTTGAGACGAGCGGCAGAATCGAAAGCCTGGGTTTCGAGGCTACCACCACCCCGGCTGTTATCAGAAGACTCCGCGGTGCTTTCCAGGGGAGAAGCTCCCCGTCGTGGCCACGGGGCGCACCTGGAGCCCCAGCCTATCCCGGCTTGAAGTGGTGGAGCCTGTACTGAGAGCCAGGAAGGACCCCCATACACCAGCGCTGATCATTGCCCTGACCCCCACCCCACCCCCTTGAGCCCCAAGGCCAGCCCCGCCTCCACAGCTCAGGGTCCAGGCTTTCAGAAAGTCCATTTGACTTCCCAGTTCAGCCACCAACGGGTCCACCCTACTCTCCTGCCCTGCTCGCTGACTCATCCTACGTTCCAGCAACGAAACTGCCGCTCATCGCCCTGCACCAAGCTCCCTGCCTGGGAGGTCCTTCTTGCCACCCTCTGCTGGGGACTCTCAGCTCGGTGACATCACATCCATGGTGAAGAGGCCTCTGGGCCTCACATAGTGCTGAGGCCTCCAGGCAGAGGTGGAGCTTGCAGCCTTCCTCGTAGCAGCCCTCACGATGCCGCTTGCCGCCCTTGGCATGCGCTTGGCTACCTCACTCTCCTCCTTCACTGAGGCACCCCCAGGATGGGCCGTGGCCCCAACCACCTGTGGATCCGCACACCTGCCGAATGACAGGCACGTGATAAGCCGAGCTTCCCGCAGAACGCAGGGGTCCCCACTCTAGAAACCAGTCAGATGGGGCCTCCCCTGCTCCGTAACACCCATGGGCCACTGCAGATCCCCCATCACCCTGACGTGGGGGAAGAAGAAGCCAGCCAGGTCCCCCACCCCACCCGCTCCTGCTCAGCCAAACTGCACTGCAGGCTGCTTCAGAACCCAGTCCAGAGAGAGCGCTCTACGCAGCCCTGTGGAAAGCAGGCTGGGTACACCAGACCTGAGTGTGGCACACATCGTGCCATCTGCAGTCATTTTCCAAAATTCAAAACTGCTTTAATTTCCATGAATAGGATCAAAGTGACTTGGTTGTCTTATTTTGCATTTTGATGTCTGTTGCTATTGTTTTTGGCAGTAATAAGAGCTCAACCCAGCACTTTACACACATTCTGCAAGCAAGCTACCACTACCCAGCCCAAGTTGACCTGTTTGAAGTGATCACTGATATATGCGTGTATAAATTTTTAGTGAGACAAAACTGCAGTGAGTCATCCAGAGTATATAAGTAATATCAGATGAAGTAGGAAGGTATAAATAACTTTTTTAAATGGACGAAACCCTCAAGCACAGATAGATAATAAGTTCGGGAAGAAGTACCCGGCAGCTTCACCTATCTCAGAAATGCGCATTCAGACCACCCTAAGATACCACTACACACGCGCCAGAATGGCTCGCTGCTGACAACATCATGATATGGAGCCACCGAGTGCTCGTGGAGCACATGGTGGACCAGGGGTGGGATCAGGGAACATAAATCAGCTCAGCCACTGTGGGAAGCTATCTGCCAATTTCTACTACAGTAAATAAGACACATGCCTCTATGTCCCTGTAATTCTCCTCTAATATAAATGAGCACATATGTTTGACAAAAGAGGGTTTTGGGGGTAGCTCAGTAGTTTAGCCTGTGTAGAGCCAGGTTCAACCCAGCACCAAAAAAATTCAAGCAAACAAAACCTCATATACAGAATGTTCGTAGTAGCTTTACTTATAAGACCCCCAAATTGGAAACTTCTTGAATATCCATCAATGATAGAATGAGAAATAAACTTTAATACATTTGTACAGTGAGATACTACGCATCAATTTTAACAAGTGTGAACTACAGCTTTATTAAATAGGACGAATCAAGCTCGTGAACAATCGCGGGCCACAGAAACCAGACGGCGGAAGCACACACTACAGAACTGCACCTATGTGAAGTCCAAGAACAAACAAAACCACTCGCTGGGGACAGAAGTCAGAGTAGTGGTTACCCTGGGGAGGGACAGAGAGGCCCCCTGGGGTGCTAGGAACGTTGGACGTCTTCTTCAGAGGGAGCTCAGTGGAGAAATGCTGTGTCCACAAGGGCTGCTGCAGCGAAACGTGATCCTTGCTGAGATATCAAGTGGGTGGAAAATCAATTCGGTCTTCCTTTCGAGGGCAGAGTAGGATTCAGCAAGGTCTCCAGGGCGGAGAATCCTGGCTCTTGAGGAGAATGAGACCACTGAAGGGATACTCTCTGTGCTCTCTGGCTCTTCTCTCATGATGAGAGAAGACGACCCTGGAATTCTGGCTTTTGTCAAATGTGGCCCCTTAACCTTGCCATCCAAAACATAGAGCCAAAATAAACTTCTTCATAAAGTTAAAAAAAAAAAAATTGTGAGGAGGCTCCACTTTAGGGGAATGTGCTTGTGAAAGGCAACTCCAGCCACTCTGTCTGTGACCCGTGGACACCCTGTCTCCACTCCACTGCTCTGTGCTCCGGGGGTGCACAGAGTAACCCCTTCTCTTGGTGAAGAGCGCTGTGCAGTGTGAGCGACACAGCAGTCCCATGGAAGCCATGTGGTGGCAGGACCATCATTAGGAAGCGAGGAGGAGGTGTGCACGGCCTTGGAGAGGGGGACAGGGGCAGGTAGGGCTCGCTGTGTGGGGGACACCCACACTCAGCTGCTCCTGCTGCGCTGGTGCACGGCTGCAGTGATTTGGGAAGGACTGAGGAGGCGATGGGCAGCTGCACGCAACAAAACCTTGGTCGGCCGCAGCAGTCAACAAACCCTGCGCCTGCACCCAGGTCCTGTCACCACCTGCTTTTATGAGCCCCCCCACACACACACACACGTGCGCCTACAACCCCACAGCAAAGTCAAATCCATTCTGGGCTCACTGGGCACCACTTGCCGACACCTGAACCAGCACCTTCCGGCACCTGCTCTGCACCATCTCCAGGAAAGCAGGTTGTCCGGAGACAGTGCCAGGCGGCAGGTGCTGCTGTCGGGAAGACCGGCCGGGCTCCGCCTCCCCTGCTGCAGGAGGAGGGCCCTGCTGGCCCCGGCCCGGCTTCCTGGGGGCTCCCCTCGCAGCAAGGGAGGAAGCGCCAGGCCCTGTCCTCCGCGTCATAGCCAGGCTCACAGCGCCCTCTTGTGCCCAGAAGGCGAGTAGAGAGCTGGCTCCGGGCACCGGAAGCAGCAACATCCCTGCCAGGTCTGCAAGGCTAGAAAAAGGAGCATGACAATCCTGGTCCCCACCGTGCCCCTGGGAGAGTCTCCCCCACGAGGGCAACCCACAGGCCCGAGCAGCCTACATGCCCGGGCAGCCAGGCCCTGTCCGGGAGAAAAGAGCCCGGTACGCCCAGGCGGCAGCCGCGCCAGGGAGAGAGGAGCAGTGACAGGCGGAGACAGGCTGAGTCTGCAAAGACGCCGAGCACGGCCCTCAGATGCCGGCGGCTAACACGTCTGACCGGTGTCACTACGGCCTGAAGGATGAGCCAGTTGCTCCTGGCAGGAGGCGTGTGCGCCCTGGTGGCTTCGACCAAGTTCTCCTCCCTCACTGTTTCTCGTTTTTCCTCTCAACTGTTTTTATAACGAAATACCTCATACATTAAAAGTACCACGGAAGCCGCAGAGAACAGTGCGCCACTGGTCCCCACGCAGTCCCGCCCCTTCCCGCCACCTGAACGTGGTGTGCACGGCTTCTTCCCGTGTGTCTGTAATCTCGTACTGTGCGCACGGCTCCGCTAGTGATGCCGGGATTGTCGTGCTCCTGCAAAGGGTTCCAAGCCAATCATACCGCTGTGCTCCCTAATGTTTTTATTCCACATGGCTTGAGGGTTGCCTGGCAAAGCCCTGTGGTCCTGGTGCGTCGGGCATCCGCCCCTGTGAGATGCCCCATCGTAGGAACAGCCATTCCTTTTCCTGTCTCTTGGCAGACCTTCAGGGCTCTCCTACTCCAACCGCCGCCGCGGTGCTGCTTCCTTCAGATGCCTGTGCAGGTGTCTCAGGCGCGCACGGGGCGGGACAAAACTTCTAAGGTCGAGTGCACCTGCAGCCCTGCCCGCTGAGGTGGGTGCTCCCCAACCCGGTTTGCCTGATTTCCTCCCTCACCAGAGCGACGCATGTCTGGAATACATGGGGAGATTGTGTCTCAGCAAGCCAAATATAAATAAATAAATAAAATAGTTACAGAAAACCATAAGAAGCCCTCCCACACATCACTATTTCTTAGGAGACCTTTACACATTTATAGCCTTTAGGTTGTCATCCCAATTTTAAGGATACAGTTGGACCTTACTGCGAATGGGGGAGGAGTTTAATGACCCTCCCTGGATACCAAAATCCACAGATGCCAAAATCCCTTAGACAAAATGTCTCTGTCTTCGTATACAACATGTGCAGCGCTCCTGTAGACGTTACAGCATGTCTAGGTTACTAATGATATCTAATAAAATGCAAACGCTATGTACATAGTTGTTGGACTGTATTATTTCATTTGTACATGACCAATACAGAGGCAAGTTTTTGTAAGACATTTTCTCCCCGGAGTTTATTGAGCCTGTAGGTGTGGTACTCACAACACGAGGCAACAGCTAGATGTCATAGAAAGCAACTATACACACAGGGAATGCTGCTGAAATCTAGCTTTATTTTTGCAGAATCACTTATAAAAGAACAGTTATAAACACTTTAAAATCAACAGTATGAACTCAAGTTAATGATAAAACGTTCACGTGATAGACTAGCATTAACCTCATATTTACAGTGAGCTTATGACAATACAGGAGAAAGCTTTTTGCCATGCTATTAGGTAAAGAAGAAAACTGGGTACAGAACTGAAAACATTGGAGCATGACTGGGCGGTCTACCCATAAGGAGCATCCCAATTACCGCCCTGGAAAAAGAAATACATCAAGATGTTTGAAAGCAATAACTGAACAGCATCATTTTGCTAATTTTCTGAAATCCCCAAGTTCTCCATAATAAAGATATGTGGTGAAAAAAAGAAGAGTAAAATTTATTTTTAAAAAATAAATCAGGGCCAGCGAGATAGCTCAGCAGACTAAGCACCTGCTTAGGCAAGCACAGGGACTGGGGTTCAATTCTCAGCACCACATGCCACCCTGGCCTCACCCCTGGGCATGCTGAGCTGGCCACTGAGACCAGGCATGGTGGTGCATGTCTGTAACCCCAGCGCTGGGGAAGCTGAGACAGGAAGATCACTATGAGTCTGAGCTGCATAGTGAGACCCTGTACCAAATGCATTAAAAATATATATTAAAAAATAAATTCCAAGGTGATCACAAATAACAAGGTGCCAAATCTCAGGCACACTTAAATTCCATCCAGAGGGCAAAGATCACTCTGTTCACAAATGAAACCTGCCTACTCAGAAACGAAAATATAAGCCCAGTGTGTTTGGGTCTCTGCTCTTCAGCCCTGAGAAGGACAAGGTTTAACTGAGCATGCAAATAATTAAAGAAATGATTGTCATGGAGTAAATGACAAACAGAAAAGGCTGTGCAAGAAAAATAGGAAAAAGTTTTACCCGACCATGGCTCACAATCTTCTAAAACAGACCTGGTCCAGAAGACAGTCTCATTTGGAAGGATGTAAAATTATTTGGGTTTGAGACGAGCTGACAAACAAGGATGGATTTCAGCACCCTTGTGGATTGTGCCACCTCACTGCCTGCATCAACTGTGTGCAGGCTCGGACACAGTCACCGCAGACAAAAGGGCCTCGCCCTTGTTGGGCAGCGTTTGCGCAGAGGCTCTGGTGAGCCCCCTGCTAGCCAGCTTGTCTGCCTTCTGTGGACCCAGTCTATATCTTACAATAGACCTCAAAGAGAGAGGCAGCTGCATGCATCCGGTAGAAAATAGAGAAGGGCATGGCCAGGTTGACCACAATTATCCAGGGTTCAAAGCCAAAAACTACTTCCTCCAACCCGTTGTCATACTCGGGACGACAGCCAAAGGCAGGAGGGATCCACAGCTGCAAGAGAAGAGGAACATCTGTCTTGTGAGCAGCCCCCACACCCCCAAGATGGACACTCGACCCAGGCGCCACAGGTGCCACGCACACTGACAGGCCCCAGGCATACCCATTGGCCAACGAGACTACACAGCATCCCGGACTCCACGGAAACCATCTGAGCCAGGAGCCTTCTGACTCTCACCAACTCCTCCTTGTAATAAATCCCCAATGAAGCCTCCCACTGCCCCAGGACTAGGGATTGAACCCAAGACCTTCACAATGAGCTCTATGCCTAGCGCTTTTCTAGTTCTTATTTTGAGACAAACTGCCCAGGCTGACTTCAGCTTGTGATCCTTGTGCCTCAGCCTCCCCCAGTGCTGGGGTTACAAGGATGTGCCATCCTTCTAGAACCCGCCCAATTCCCTCCATCCCCACAGCCCTCGCCCAACCCTGGTTTCCTCACCTGTAGGATGACAGTGCTAGCACCTCTCAGAGGGTCCTACTCTCTGCTCTTAGGCTATAACAGTCTTTAGCTGCCCCCAGTGACCCTGCCAGTGCCTGGGGTGACAATGAAGCCACCAGATCACTTCTTAAAGAATAGGACAGAAGCCACCAGAATCTCTCCCTTACAGAAGGATCTGCTGTCCGTGTCACCTATCTCCTCTTATACCAAAGGAGGCCACTGTCCAGGGCTGGACCATCCCATGAGGAGACCATATGACAGAGATGCAGGGAGGTCTTAGGCCAGCAGCCCACAGGGGCTTCAGGATCCTGTCCAGAAGACATATGAGTGGGTCTGAATCAGATCCTCGAAGCAAGGCCTTGAAAGGTATGTGGGTGAGTCGGCAGCACTCAACCTGGGAAGGACCCTGAGCAGACCGCTAGCCACACCACACAGGGACAAAGCCATGCAATATCCACGGCTGTTGTTTAGGTTGCTGCAAATGGGGGTGATTTCTTCCAGAGCTGTGCTAGCTGATCCACGTGGCCGTCGCTGCCAAGTGCACACAGAGCTCCCCCAGTGCGCCTCTTGTCCAGCTTCTCCCCTGGCTCTGGGGCTGAGGGGCCCTCACCCCGCCACCACGGCAGCTCTTCCCAGTCCCGTGCTGGCTTCCTTTGCATGCCGTGGGTCGCAGGCTTGTGCCCTTGCCCTTCCCTTCCCTGTGCATGGGGCCTCTGCGGCCCGGGCTCTACATAGCAGCAACTGCCCTCTGGCTTCCATGTCCACCGCAACCCGGGCCACTCTCCGGAGTTCCAGCCTCTGCTTTTTCACTAGCCACTTGGGCCAGACAGAGTCATCTCAAACCCCATCTTTCTGCCCCACATCCCCTACCAAGGTATCAGAGTGCCGTCACCCTCACCCTCAGACAACCTCACCATAGAGCTGTGACTCCACACTTGGGGTGACACCCTCCATTGCCTGCTGGCACTTGCCTGTCCCCTCCCCCGTTCTCCCACCTACATCCTCACCCCTGGCGCACACTCCACAGCTATATCCTGTCTCTCCCCTGACAGAACCCCACTCTTCCCAGACCCCTAAAGCCAAATCTCCACTCCTGCAGGGCTTTAGCGCCCTCTGTCGGACAGCTGGCTCCTCAGCACCTGCCACCTGCTCTCCACCCACTAGGATTTACTCAGACTCAGCTGCTCCGCCCTCTGGGATACACAGCTCACCAAAAGCAGCCCGCATTCCTGACCGGGCATAGCTGTCCCTCTCTTTATCCTTTAATTCGCGGGTACATGGCTGTGCCCTACGTACTTCCTGCACACGCAGGTACTCAATAAATGCATTAAACGTAAGAGGCCAAGCTCAGAGATCTCCAGGCCATGTCTGACCTGCAGGAGCTGCGACCACGTCATGCAAAGTGAGAGTGTGTCGAGCACGGAGCTTTGAACGCAAGGCCTTCGCATTCATCTGCACCCCAGCCCTTTTGTCTCTCTATCTTGAGTCGAGGTCAGGCTAAGCCCCTGAATTCCCAGGCTGGGCCTCAACTTGTGATCGCCTTGTAACCTTTACTTCTTAGCGTTACAAGCTGCCTCTGTGCCTTATGAGAAAAACACGAGGAAAAGAGACTACTTGACTCAAAAGTAATAATCGTCTCTTGAGGCAGATTACCGAAATATTGCAGAGGAACAGAAACGCTGTGATGTTTCTGAGGACTTTTCTCTTGGCGCTGCCCCTAAAGAAGGGGGTCCGGCGGGCTGAGCTCCAGACCCTTTTCCCTCTCCTCCTCGCCTCCGTCTGCTCCTCTCTGCCAAGGCCCGGCTGCTGACCCAGACTCCCCTTGACGGCTGGCTGCACAAGCTGGTCCTGGGGAGCTGTGTCCCCGGCCACCCCTAAGTCCCCGCAGCGAAAGGAGTCGGTGGCGGCGGCCCCGTTGTAGACTGTGACCACGCGCAGGGTGCACACGTCCTCCGCGAGGCCCTCGGGCTCGCGGTGTGCGGACTCGATGATGAACAGGTTCTGGATGTACTTCTCCGCGATCGCCAGCACCGAGTAGGGTAGGTTGTACCAGGTGTAGGGCGGCCGGGTCTCGGCGCAGGCGATGGCCAGGATAGAGCCCCAGGAGAGAAGCCAGGAGCCGGAAGCCGCGCCCACCAGGAGGTCAGAGTCCAGCTTGCGCGCAGGGATTTTGGACTCGTCCAGCGACTTCTCGTCGACCCTGTAGATGCCCACGCCCAGCAGCGCCGCGGCGCCCATGAGCAGCAGCAGGGCGATGGCGTAGAGGTAGAACATGGCCAGCGCAGCCTCGCTCTTGGCCTTGGAGCGGCCGATGTGCACCAGGTACACGGCCACCACGCCCAGCGTGGCGGCCAGCGCGCCCAGGCCCAGGGCCGAGCCTGCCAGGATGCCGCAGAGCCGCAACCCAGAGCGCCGGGGCGGCACGCCGTCCACGCTGCGACCGATGTTCTTCCAGAGCACGAAGAGCATGGTGGACGCCAGGATCTGGTACTCGATGGTGAACGGGTAGAGGTAGTACATGCCTTGCGCCAGCGCGGCGCACAGACGCGGGGGCGAGCAGTTGCATGGCGGAGAGTGGTCGTCCAGCTCTAGGAGACATACAGGGTCAGCAGGGAGGGGGTTACTGAGGATACTGAGGTGAGGTCGTGGGAACCAGGGAGTCATGGAGGAGGGGGCCATGGGGGAGGGGGCCGTTATAAGGGAATGAGTCACTGGCAAGGGTCATCCCTG
>NDGN011454525.1:0-19181 GCA_002564285.1 Tympanoctomys barrerae
CCTCACAGACACTGAATTAGACAAAATGTAATGAGTCATAAAAATATAACAAGGTGAAAGGACTGGGCTGAGATGTGGCTTCCATGGGAGGATGAAGATTAGTCTGATAGGGCTTGTAGATTTCCTCCCGCCTCAAGTCTTCCTCCTCCACGCTAAACATGGATGGCACTTCTCCTTCTGCAGAGGGCAGTCGCACCTGGAAATGTCATTACCTACTGTTAAGAGGCAAATATGCCAAATCAGCATGTTCTGCATCAACCAGTTTGGGAGCCAGGTTGCCTCACCTACCATCAGTCCCAAGAGCTTAATTTGGCTCCTTCCATTATTATATATTTTTCTATCAAGGACCTAAAATCCTCCTTCGTAATTTAACATCTTTTATTCCCTAATCCCTAGTCTTCCAGACTCTAAATGTCCCTAAAACATGGGTTTCCTTGCACATCAGTAGAAGTGCTTGTATAATTCCAAGCTCCAGCTGCATTACAATCTTAGCTTTGCACTGCCAGGATCTTGATCGCCTCTTCTTAGTAATGCCCCCAGAGGCCTCAGTTCTGTGTCAGAATGGCAAGGGAAGAGGAATTGGGCCTTTTCAGATAACTGGGACTTTGTGAGCAACTGGGGAGAACAAAGGAAAGGGAAGGAATCAAATAAAAGAGGGCATAACATAATGCTCATCCAACTGCCCCACATAATCAATCAATAAAGCAACATTACAGAAGGTGGAACAAATGAAATATAACAATTGCAACTGTAGCATTAACTCTCCATTCACCAAGTTAGGTCATGTCTCAGCTCCACTTGAAGCTGACTTGTGTTTTATGTTCTTCACACTGCTGTCTTGGGGTCTTGGGGATTACTGGGTGGGATCTGATTTAAGAGAGTCTGAGGCTTGGCTCCTAGAGCAGAGGATGAAGGCTGATAACCCCTTCATCTTTAGGACTCTATGGAGAAGAAATGGGTTGGGCGAGGTGGTACATACCTGTAATCTAAGCTCCTGGGGAAGCTGAGGCAGGAGAGTAGCAAGGTTAGCCTCAGTCTAAGAAATTTACTGAGCTCCTGTCTCAAAAGGCAAAAAGAGATGAGGATGTGGCTTAGTGAAAGGCAGTGGGTTCACTCTCTAGTATCAAAACAAAACAAAATCTGTGACAGTTGAGTGAGGTGTAGGTGGGATCAAAATTTTAAACTTCTTGCTCTTTCTTGGATTTTAACCATTTTTTCACAGAACTTTGACCATCTCAGGCTCATCAAAATTCTGATAGATACATATTGGTGTATTCAATGAATAAAAATAGAGAAAGTGAGTAAGGAATGAATGCAGTTATTCTGGGCAGGAAACGATTGCAGGTGTGGTTTCCATGGTTGGTGGTGGCAGTAAATTTACATATATATATATATATATATATATATATATATATATATCTTTTTTTTTTCAGAACCTGAGATTGAACTCAGGCCTTTGTGCTTGCCAGGGAAGTGTTTATTCCACTGAACCATCTCCCCAGCCCCCAGTAAATTTTTTTTTTGTTTGGGACAAATTGGAATTATCAGTATGAAGTAGCTCGTATTCTAGAGTTTTAGTCAAGAGGCTTATATAAAACAACAAACATTTTATGATACTGACATTTAATATTTAAGTCAAGCAATACCACTTTGGTGCCTCCCAATATACTAATAATAACAACAATATTACTACTACCATTAATAGTAGATAGATACCCATTAGATGTTTTAAAACCGGTTGATTTCTTCAGGGTGTTGGATGAAGCCATCATCTTTTCCATGATGATCTGAGGAAATGATGAGGTAGGTAAGGGGGAAGGAACATTGGAGGGTTTAGGTTTTCCAATAGCATAGCCAAGGGGTAATGATACAGTCCAAACTTTTCCCCCTAATCCTAGGTATGGGGAGGGAATGGGTAGGTAAGGAAACTAAAAATTCATTCACAGGCCTGTGAAATCATGTAACACATTCTCCCTGATCCTTGTTTTCTTAAGCCACATGACAAATTGATTTGTTTATTTCTATGTATTTCATAACCTTTGAATGGTTGGTTATATAATTCATGTTTATGCAGAGAGATCACTTTACAAATTTCGTGTCAGTGCCTGTCTTGGGTTTAATAACACAACTCTTCCTAGAGACAACGACAGACTGATATAATGATCAGAATATAGTCAGGTGTGGAATTTCCTTCAGGTAACACCTGTCTTTCATTTATGAGAAAACACTGAAAAAGTTAAGTGGATAATAATCTCGAAAATCCATGAGTGGACAATAAGTTTTAGCAAAATATTAGCAATCTATGTTCAGTTAAAATGTGTAAACATTGAAGTTAAAACTGATTTGGTGTAAATAAGTTTAACTTCATAGGAAAATATTTTGCAAAGAGGGACTGGGGAAAACACCTGGGAAAGCAATTTGTGGACTGCGAAGTTTTGGGTCAGTGTGGTCATGGTTGCGCCTGTGGTATAGTTTGGATTCTATTCCAGGCTTGTGTGAGTTGGAAGGATATCTCTCTCCTTTTCGACTCCTGGTTTGTAGAGGCTTTGTGGTTCCTTTTCAGGCCAGGTAATAGTTTTCCTGCTGGTGAAGCTGGGGCATTGTGTGGTGCCTTGAACGGTCAGGGATTAAAAGCTTGCTCAGGGTTTTTGAAAATAGGAGCCTGCTGAAGAGTGTAGAGGTGAATCATGCAGCCGCCTTTCTAGTGCTGGAGGGTAAGCAAATGCCAAATACATTAGAGTTCCCTCAAGAAGGTTAGACTTTCAGTGTAAAGGTCACTCATGTTTGAAGACGGTAGCAATTCCCATTGGCACAAGTGCGTGGCATGAATTAGGGAAAGCCTCCAAATGATTACTGTAGAAAGTAAAGCAGAGGTGAGTGTATGCTCCCACTGGAGGGTATTATATTATGATATATGGAAATACAAAGTGCAGATAAATTGATCAATAAAAGCAGCATCTGTGCTCTCAGCTGATGATACCAAAGTCTTGACAAACCGCCACTCCTATTTAGTTAGTTCCCTGCACACACTGAGGTGATTTCCAGGCAAAAAGGTGCCTCAAGGGTAACTGAAAGCACTTACTGTCTGTTACAAGAGCCTCAAAAAGGAAGAAGTAAGGTACATTTTCACTACCACATCCTTCTTAGAAAGGTGTAGCCCATGAGACTCCTCAGATAAAAATATCCCTTCTTGGAAGTGTATGCTACATTATTTTTAAAAGAAATGCTAGTTCTGAAAGAGCCAGCCTGCTGGAGGCATTCATTACAGATCTGCTTGTGTGCATAAAGCAATGCTTCCTTCGAGGACTGGGGACAAGTTCAAGGCATTTGTGTCTAAGAAGGAAGCCAGAAGAGGTCTGTGGACAGCACAGTGCCCGAGGGATAGCCAGGTACCCAGACAGGTGCTGTCTTGTGGGGACCCCTGAGGGTGGAAAAAGATGCCACTCCTGAATATGCCAATTTGGCATAGAGATTATTTTGAGTTTAAAGGTACTTGCAAAATAGCACAGGGAACTCTGACCTCATCTCTTCTTCCTGAAAGCAGGAGATGAAACCTCTGAATAGAAGAAATCTTCCTGAAACCAGGAGGAAAATCAGCATTGTCTCAGAGATCGAGAGCTGAGGCTCAGGGAAACCAGCCTTGATAAACTAACCCTTCTCTCCCTTGTCATTTCTCAGTAATTACACCAGCCCTAGCTCTTCTATCTTGCTATGTTTCCATGATTGTCTTTGTTCTACCTAGTATGTAAGCATTGCCACTTCTGAGTCTTTATTTTTCCTATGGAGGCCCTCACTTATAAGCAAACTCTGTATGCTCTTCTCCTGTTAATCTGTCTCATGATAATTTTCAGGCCCCACCAGGTGTATATATATATATATATATATATATATATATATATATATATTAGAATATTATTAAATATCCTGTCCCTGCTATATATATATTAGCAGGGACAGAATATTTTTGTTTTTGCTTTCCTGACAATAAATACTAGTCTGGTGATCAACTAGATCAGAAAGGTGCTTCATGTAGCCTCAAGAAGGAGGTTTTTCCATGAAACTCTAAATGATATTCTTTGTCAGAGTTAAAGAAAGTGCTTGAAATAGGCTTTGTAGCCACCAAATGGGTATATCTGTGCCTTTATCTTAATTTTCACCTGCAAAAGGATCTGAAGGTCTGCATTCTCATCCCTAATGTTTTTGAATGATATTCACTATGGATAGTATTATTATGCACACTGAGCTGAAAATCCTCCTGAGGGTCTTTTTTAAATATTAAATTCTTAGCGTTTTTCAGATTTCTTCATGGGGATACTGGTGTTTTAGAAAATCAGTTGACACATGGGTGACAGGACCATGGAAGTCATTGAGGAAAAGCCACACCGCCCCTGGGCTGTGTGTGTAGCTCAGAGGAAAAAGGGTTTGCTTAGTGTGACTGAGGTCCTCAATTTGACCCAGCCCTGGACACTCCATGAAGTCTGGGTGCTTGACTGCTATTTAGTCCTCAACCCAGAGCTTGCTGGAGAAAGCTGAGCAAATGAACAATTCATTCAAATTCCAGAAAGGAGAGTGTAAAAACTAGTTTTGTACACTGCATTGGGTGAATATCTGGTCTCTGGAGGGAGCCAGCAACTCTGAAGAACTAGTTTAGTGGTTAAGGTTGCATGGATTTGGCATTACGAGACCCTCAGCTTTCCCCCTACAACTGTGAGTTCTCAGGGAAATCGTTCAACTTCCTTGGTCTCTGTTTCTCCATCTGAAAAACTAGAGTCATAAGAGTACCTCAGTGTGTGGACATGAGGTTGAGATGGAGGGGAATCATTTTAATAATGACCTTAGGTGAGGCTGGGCTGTGCTTCTGCACTAAACATTGCAATTAATGCCATTAGAGGACAAGTGGCAAGTGTATGCAGGACCTAGTCAGGAAGCACTGGTGTTCATTCTTACCTCCCTCTAGGCTGTCTTCTCCTATTGTTGAGGTCAGAAAATCAACAACTACCACACTTCCTGGGCTCTGTTTCTGCTGGAAAATTGTTTCCTTTCACTCGACTCGCATGCAGGATACCTGCATTGAGGCAGAGAGGTCATGGCCATCTTTACACTGCTTTTGGCAATCTTCTGCAGGAAGTCAAGGTCATAAGATCATGGAATTTTCTGGAGCATCAGAATAAGGTTTATAGGTGGTGAGAAGCCATGACCTTTTGATCCTGGCTTTCAGATTCTCATTTCGTTATTCCTAGATTTCAGCTGTGGTCATATGAACTCACTATCTTCTGGGCCAGCCTTCTGACTCCCTACTTTCCTGATTTTGGCAAGGGGAGCATCTCGTTGGTCGCCCATTCATTAGTGTGCTAGGAGTTTCTTCTGACGATTTACCTGAGAACTTGCCTTCTAGCCTTTCTGCTCTGTCTGTAGTCAAATCCATCTGTGTTGAAGCTATTCCAAGCACCAAACCCTAACTTAAATAGTAAGCAAATCATATGGGAGGAGAGATAAAAAAGGGGAATAGAAAAAATAGTGGATAGTGGTAAATAAAAGATGCAAGAAGTAAAACACAGAAAGAACTATTTTAAGTGGCTGACAAGGTAACAACCACAGTTGATGAAAGTCCAGCTGGAACCTGAAAACTCAAGACGGATTGAGTAAAGTCCTGTAGAAAACTCTAGATACTTGGTCATGGGGAATTTATAAGCAATGCATTTCTGAGTAAAGTTTGTCTATAATATAAAAGATCTTTCAGCTGATTTCTTTCGCTTCCAAGGAAGTATAGGAATGCTATAAATGGTTTGAATAACAAAGTTTGACAGCAAGTGGTTTCTTGAGTTTCTGCCTCAACTAGACAGAAATGCATAGACTCCGTAAGCACGGGGCTGGGAAGTCATTACTTATTGGTCCTTTTCCACCTGCAGCTTGATAGTTAAGCCATTCTCTCCCCTGGGGCTGTGCTCCCATCTCAGAGGCTGATCTGTCACATGTATAAAGGGGATTAAGTATTGCAGGAGCATTCCAGGCTATTAAGCATAACCCACTCTTCTGATGATGTTTGCATTCAAGCATGGTGTGGAATAATCCTGGATATGAGCCCTTAAGAAAACGCTCTCGTTAGCACATTTATCCACATGTGCCTAGTGATAACAACTCTTAATGAAATGTCAGTGCACTTATTGGTCTTTGACTAAAGCTGGTTTATCAGCAAGGGTTCTGTGAAAAAGCCAGTTGAGTGTAAAGAAAGCAACTATTTCCTTAGTAATCTGTCTGGGTAGCAAATTGAGACCCTTCTGTCTTCCTGTCATACAGTTTGCTAGCAAGTTTCAGAAAAGCCTCCTCTTACCAACATCTATGGAGGGAGTCAGGAGGCTACAGCTGCATCCCCATAGTGAAGTGTTCTGAGGAAAGGTTCCCAGTGCCATCGAGTTGGAATACTGCTAGTGTAATATTCCAGTACAAGAGGTAATATGTTGGCTGAGTTTACTGATAGGATAGGTTTTAATCCAGGGAATGACAAAGATGCTCAGGGCTGTGGTTCTTGATAGTGTAAGCCACACTAAGTTTTAAAGTGATGCTACATCTTCAAATTGCATTCTGCAGAAAACACAATTGGTATTTTTTCCTCTGGATTTTTTTGACCAATATGCTCCCCAACATAAGATCATATTCTGAGCTGACACCTTAGAAGATGGTGAATTTGGCTACTTTCTTTTTCAAAAATCCCTTCTGTAATGATTCAGGTGTGCCGTTGGATGGAAGAATAATAAGTTTTTGATAATGGGAATTGAATCCTAAGTGCATTCTATCACTGAACGTAGCCTTTTCAGTTTCTCATTTGGGACATGGTCTCACTCAGTGGGCCTCCCTCAGCCTCCTGAGTAGATGAGGCTACAGATATGTGCCACTGAAGTTGGAGGCCTACTAGGTAATGATGGTTGATAACTCTCTTTTTTTTCCTGTTTGTTTGTTTGTTTTTGAGACAGGGTCTCACTATATATTCCAGGCTGGTTGTGAACTTACTATGTAACCCAGGCTGGCCTCAAACTTAGACTGATCCTCCTACCTCAGCATCTTGCGTGTTGAGATTACAGGTATATGCCACCATGCCTGATTGGTTGACAACTATCAATTGTATACTTCAAAGTAGCTAGAAGAGGCAGGGTATAGTAGCATATGGCTATAATCCCAGAACTATGGGAGATCAAGGCAGGAAGATTTTAATTATAGGCCTGGAGGGGTGACTTAGTGATTTAGTGGGACGCTGTCTTTAAAAAAAATGCTACAAAAGAGAATATTGAATGTTCCTAATATAAAGAAATGATATTTATTTGAGGTGATGGATATGCCAGTTACCCTAATCTATTATACTTTATATACATGTATTGAAGTATTGTAGTGTACCCTACAAATATAGACAATTATTATCTATCAATTAAAAGTAATATATAGGAAGAAGAAACCCTTTGCTTCTGATTACTCAACTATCCCCAGCTTGAACTATTCTAGTAAAGGAGAGTTCACTATATTTTGGGCTTGTTCCTTCTACTGCTGTTGTAGGGGTTACTATTCATTTTGCCAAATGGGCCATCTACAAGTTTCTACCTGGTGTTTTCAAGTCTGTGTATTATGGACCTGCAAGGAATGAAGAAAGATTTGTTTCCTTGTGGCTCCATTTTGGCCTATCCTTTTAGGAGCTATTGGATGGAGGCCCTCCGCCACAGGTCCTGAAGGCACCCACATTTCATTGACACCTGGATGTTTATCTAATAAAATCAGCAAGGAGACTGTCCCCTGTGTACCACAGCAAGACTGCACCTCATACAGGTCTCTCTGCATGTACAGTAATGATGGACATGAGTTGTCACCTTTGCCATATTCTGTGGTGGGAAGAAAGTCACACATTCTCATCACGTTTGAGGGAAGAGCTGCAGCAGGCATGAGCATGGAGGCTGCCCTAATGTCAGTCTCAGGCAGGGATTTTTCTAGAAAAGCTTCCTTAGTATATGTGATAGTATTTTTCTGAAAGATGGAAAATAACAGAAGGGTGCAAGAAGAGAAGGAATAGCAACAAAAGTGAAGTAGGTGAGGAGTTGATCAGGTTGATATAGTGGCACAAATTAAAGAAAGGCGGGAAACAACAGAGGGAGCGGCGGTCATCCATACTGGCTTCCCCTGGGAGCAACAACACAACTCATGCCTGCTCCAACACAATGGTGTGGTGGACGACAACTGATGATTGCGTTTTTTGGGAATTTTGCAGGCCTGTTGTTCAATAAATCCATCGTTAAAATGACATGGCATAAATATACAGTTAAATTAATTTCAAATATGTTTCAGGCTGAAGGTGTATAGCTCAATGGTGGAGCATGGGCTTAGTTTGTATGGAGCCCTGGGTTTAATCCTTAGCACTGAAAAAGAAAAAAAAAATGCTATATTTCAAGCAAAGGTAATAAATACTCAAAGCCCATCACCTCCTAATTGTTCTATTTCATCTTAATCTTATCTATGTTCTGGAGGCTGTTTACATCTCTTGTCTCCCTATTGTGTATCTTTTCTCAGTTTTAAATGCAGGCACATCATACTGGTAGTTTGAATTGGCCCTTGAGGGAGACATCTGACAACAAAAAAATAGCAGATGTAAAAAAATCAAGACTCTTTCCTGAAGTTAGCAACGTGGTAGTTTATTTTGATTCTCCATGGCCCTGAAACCTACACACAGGTCGTGCTACTATGGGTTCAGTGGCTCAAGGACATAGGAGCCGAGGCCTCTGCAATTGCTTGGCTTTCCCTCATAGCACCACGATGGCTCTGCAGTTCTCGGCATCACACCCACAGTCTAAGCCTCCAGAAGAATAAAAGAGCAAAGAAAAACAAGTTGGATCCAAACTTGTAAATTACATTTTCAAGAAGACTTCTGAAATTCAAGGTAGGTAAGACTTCTTGTGTTTGGAACCAAACACAAGACCTTTATCTCTCCTACAAAATGAAGTTTTGTTGCTAAGTGGGATGAGTAGAATAGTTCTTAGAGAGTTGTCTGCCAAAGCCAAGGGGGTAGGTGAATGGACAGATCAGATCTGACGAATGTCCACTGGTTTAACATTTTTGTTCCGACAACAGATCAAGTTATTGTTATGCTAATAGTAATTCTGAGGAGTGGAATAGGTCTCTATTTCCCATACTATGGCACAAGAAACTGAGGATTAGAGAGATTCTAGAAGCCATAGAGAAGCTGAGTGTGGTGGTGTGCTTCTACAATCCCAGCATTTGGAGGGCTGAGGTAGGAGGATTGCTGCAAGTTGGAGGCTGGCTTGGGCTACATAATGAGTTTAAGACTTGAACTACATAACAGGACCATGTCTCAAAAAACAAGTGGAGCAGAAACAGAAGGAAGAGAAAGTACCATAGACAGGATCAGTACTAACTGAAACAAGTACTCCTGTTAGTATAGCTCAGGCTGGTAGTATATCTCAGTGGCAGAGCACTTACTTAGCATATACAAAGTTCTGGGTTCTAGCCTCAAAATTACAAGAAAAACAAACCAAACCAAACCAACCAACCAACCAAACAGGTTTTTCTTCTGTAAGACTTCAGCTATGTATTACATAACTTTAGTCTCCTACTAGAAGAATTTATAATGAGCCCTTCTAAAACTAATCTGGGACTGGTGAGATAGCTCAGCAGACTAAGTCCCTGCTTAGGCAAGTTCAGGGACTGGGGTTCAATCCCTGGCACCACATGCCTCGTGGGCCCTGCTCCTGGGCAGCCTGAGCTGGCCACCGAGTCTAGGCATGGTGGTGCCTGCCTATATTCGCAGTGCTGGGAAAATGGAAAACAGAAAGATCACTGTAAGTCCGACCTGTGTAGCGAGTCCCTGTAATAAATTCATCATCATCATCATCATCATCATCATCATCATCATCATCATCATCTGACAAAAATTGGAAGGACTGACAAAATATTTTAAAAACTTATGCAGTGCAATGAAGTGTGGAGATGTGTTAACACTTTGCTCTATCTCTGCCCCCCCCCTCCCCCATGTGCTTTACATCCACAGCTTGAGCTTTTACAGTGGCTTCCTGCTGGTAGGGTCAAGGCCAGGGGTTTGATGTGTTCTATGGGGAAGTTCACATTGACTTCCTGGAGTCTGTTCTAGGTAGCTCATGTAATTAGCTCAGTCTTGTGTCAATATTGGTTTTACCACATTCTGCTTTCTTTAGGTATTAGCCGGGGCTCATGCCTGGTCATCTGTGATAACAAACCTAAAAGACAGCACCACAAAAACACCAGGAGGAAGGAGGGAATGAATTTTATTTTTTGTAGATTGATTTTCTCTGCTATGAAACAACTTTTAAAAATCTTTTCTAAATTTTTCTTTTTTTTTTTTAAAGTGTTTGAGCTGGGATATAATCATGTGGTTCAAGAACTCATTCATTGACTATCAAACTATATTGCTTCTCAAACTACTGTGCTCCTGTTTATTTTTTTATAACAGTTCATTGAGGGATAGATTTGAGATTTTTCCATTTTTGCTATGTTTGTTGATTATATTTTAAAATTTTCTGGTGTGTGTGTGTGTGTGTGTGTGCACGCGTGTGCATGTGTGTGTCTGTACTAGGTAATGAACCCAGGCCTTTGCCCTAAACTACATCCCTAGTCCTGTTTAAATTTTTTATTTTAGAAATTTGCCTAGACTAGACTGACCCTTGTGATCCCACTCCAGCCTCTCAGAGTGATGGGCCACTATGCCTGATTTATTTTCTGCATTCTTAGTGCTCTGGGACCTGTGGCCTTGTTAACCAGGGGAACACTCAAGAACTAGCCAGTCCTCAGAGATAGAAAATGACTCCTCTATGTGTATAACTTTTAGATGCAAACTAGCGAATCCTGAGCCCATTTCCCAGTTCCCTCCTTTGTTGAACTCATAATACTCTCATCTACTGTCCTAATCACCTCAGGGCCAGAGAAAAGACAAATAGCTTCAGTCTTTATGCCCCAGAGTCCTCTGAAAGGAGTCAAATCAACTAGTCTGATCTTCCCTTCTTCCCTGCCAGGTTCATTTCTTTCTTTTCTCTTCCTCATCCTCCTGGCAGTCCTGGTCTTTTGAATGTGCCCATCCAGTTTGTATCCTGTTTCCAGGAGCCACGAGGACAAACTTCTTTCATGAAAGTTGTATCTGCATGTCTTACCATACCTTATGCAAACAAGGTAAACAATACAAAATGTTATTTTACATATATATGGAAAAGAAAAAGTCTCAGAAATAGGAGTTGTCACTCAACTGGTACTGTGTATATTTTAATAGATATATTCAAAGGCAAATATTTCCTCAAAGACAGCTTATCAATTTATTTATTTATTTATTTGGTACAAGATCTCACTATGCAGCTTGGACTCATAGTGATCCTCCTGTCTCAGCCTCCCCAGTGTTAGGATTACAGGTGTGTGCCACCACGTCCAGTTTTGGGCCAAGCACAGTGTTCTCACATACTGGAGCCAACATGGCATGTGGTTCAAGGTATCAAACCTGGGTCCTTGCACTTGCTAGGCAAGCACTTAGACTGCTATCTCCTCAGCCCCAGTTTATCAATTTATATGCCACCACTAATGTCATTTCCCTGAAGCCTTGCCAAGATAAGAATATTAATTGAGTTTCTGATGTGTCTCATATGACAGGCTTTTAAAAATATTTTAATTTGCCTGTCTCAATATGAGATTTCATATGTCACTAGTTTTCTTTCTCTATGAACTTTCTTATCTTAAGCCATTTCAGTTGTATTTTTCTTGATGGTTAGTAGTCTCTCTCTCTCTCTCTCTCCCTCATTCTCTTCATCTTTTGTGAGACCCTGTCTCAAAATAAAATTTAAAAAGGACTGATAGGGTAGCTCAGTAGTACAGTGCCCCTGAGTTCAATCCCAGTAACATCCCCACATCCCTACACCCACACATACCCCATATCATATATATGCATATGTGTGCGTACATATCTACAAAGTATGATAGAAAAATATGATGTAATTGATTCTTATTTCGAGCACACTTTTCCCATCATTCTTACCTCTTTCTAAAGGAGATCTGGGAGACTCTTCTCATGAATGTCTTTAGTTGCGCAGCATTGGTTGCCTTGGTGTCCTCAATCAATTCAAAATATTTACCTTTTATGATCATTTTCACTTTGAATAAGAACCAGAAGTTACATGGTATCAGATTTGTGAAAGAGGTAGATGAGGATGCCCCATAATGCTTTCATGAGCCTACTTTCCACTGAAAGGTCCTCGGCAGTGGCGTTCACAGGACTGTCATCATGCCTTTAAAGACATCCACGAGAGACAACTTCCAGAACTGTTTCAGACAGTGTCAAGAACAATAGAATAAGCATGTTTAAAGTGAGGAAGAATATTTTGAGAGAGATTAATGGCAATATTATTGTAATGAATATCATTTTCAATTTACATATTCACTGTCTTTACAGTCATGTGTGTAGAAGAAGAGGTTTGATTACATGTAGAAGGACCAGCTATAAAATAATGATATAAAAGGCTGGAAGAGTTCAGTGGAGTTAAAGTGTGCTGAATTTGATGCATTATTATCTGGAAAGTGATAAGGTATTAATGTATATTTGACTTTAAAAGCAAACATGAATGTTGTAATCACTAGAATAATCACAGAAATAATGGTTGCTTAAAAACATAATTTGAGGATGTAGCTCAGTGGGAGGGCATGTGCTTAGTATACTTGAGGTTCTGGGATTCGATCCTCAGTACATACCTGCATGAGTGCATGCACGTGCACACACACACACACACACGCACGCACCCCACACAATTGCAACCAAATATAGGGATGGGTAGAGTAATGGAATAGCACTTGATCCAAAGGAAGATACAGGAGAGGAAAAGGGACATAGGACAGGTAAGATAGGAAGTAAACTGTAAGAGAGCAGCTTACCAGAATCCCATGATAAATTTAAGAATTTTAAAGTGTTAAAAGTTAAAAAAAAATACATTACAATCATATTGTGACAAAATGTCATATCAGACAAAACAGGCTTTAAGAAAAGATGCATGATTAATGCTAGACATACTTTTCATATAGATGAAAGAGCAGTCAGTCAGGAAGATATAATAATTATAAATTTATCTGTATTTAATAGCACATACACTCAGTCTCACTGATATTAAGAAAATACAAATCAAACAACAAAGACATATCTTTTACACCTATCATATTAAACAGTTCAGTAAGTTGATGCCTTGGTGTGGTCCAGGCTACGGCAAACAGGCATTAGTGAAAGGAGTACAAATCAATAACCCTCTTTTGATGAATTATTTGGCTATATTCATCAAAGTTTAAAATGTGTGTTATCTTTGAGCCAGAGATTCCATTTCTTGAAATTTAATCCATTCACCTATGTACATAATATGATAAAACACCGTATGATTAATACATGCAAAAAAAGTATTTGGTTAAATTGAACCTTTGCTTAAAAGCAGAGGTTTGTAGAGTAAGAATAAGAATTGTGTTATCTCCTCTGGCATAATCAATTACCCTAAAAGTCTTCGGCTCAATGCAGTGGTGAGTACTCATCTCCACCACACTGTCTCTGGACAGGAAGGTAAGAGCTGCTGATGGGCCGTTCTCATGAGGGATTTCTCTCTGGTTCCAGCCACATGCTGCGGCAGGCCCATCCTGTGACAGCCCCATTTCGCTCTGTCTTGGAGGATCTTTCAAACATGGCTTGGGCCTGCGGCTGACAAACTGGGCTTGGTCAATGGCAAGGGAATTATTCTCTGGTCAGTTTTCACGTGTGACCCTTTTTACAGGGCTGCTTGGATCACCTCATATGTAATAGCTGGCCTCCCCCGAGTGAGTGATCTAAGAGAGATTAAAAAGCCCAGAGAGATCAGGAGGAAACTGAAATGTCTTTGATGACATAAATTTGGAAGTCACACATCATTTCTACCATATTCTTTTGAACACAAGACCAGCGATGATTCAGTGTGGGAGCATACAAAGACTTGCATATAAGGAGATGAGGATGATTTAAGACTATTTTAGATGCTGGTTTCCACAAAAGGGAATTTCCTTAATCTTAGACTGTGTGTCTACAAAAATCTTATACCAAGTGTCATAGTGAAGCTCTGATAATTTCCCAAGGAATTGAGACTGAGCCATGCTTGCTGAAATCATTTCCATTCCATACCATATGAAGCCCCATCCGAAGAAGGAAAGAAGGATGAGAAGGAGATGGGGAGGACAAGGAAGAAGAGAAGGAAGAAGAGAAGGAAGAGGAATTAAGACCGGTTAGACTGAAAACAAATTTTTCATAGATGGCATGATCATATCTAAAAATTCCAAAATAATCTATAGATGTATATTTACATTGAATGAGTAAATTAAGATAATGATCCATATATAAAAACTAATGATATTTCTACCAGCAAGGAACAATTAGAAATAAAATTACTGAAATCATCATTTAGAATAAGACAAAAACCAACTACTTAGACAAAAATCTAATGAAACAGAAGCCATCTAAAGAACATGCACAAAGAACTAAATAATATTACCAAGAGAAACAAAAGAAAAAACTTGAAGAAAGACTCAATACTGAAAAGATGGCAGTGTTCCCCAAATTGATATTTAGGTTGGGTTCAATTGCCATAGGTTTAAGTCTGAGAGAATCAATAAGCTTCTACAGTTTATATGGAAATGTAAAAAAAAAAAAAAAAACAAAAAACCAAAAAACAACAAAACCAAACAAGAATAGCTAATCTTGAAAATCAAAGAAATTGGAAGACTTCCATTAATACCATGACCTTATTTAGCTGCAAAATTAATACAGCATGTATCTAGTTCAAGGATAAATAGACCAAACAGATGAACTAGATATTTTCAAAATGAAAGAGCCACACATGTAAGTACACTAAATTTATGACAACAAAACACTATAGAACAAAAAGAAATGACAGCCTTTTACAATAATGTCAGTCCATTGGATATTCATCTAGAAAAGTTGAAGTTTGATGCTCTCCTCAGTTATACATCAAATGGGCTGTATATTTAAATGGGAACAGACTCTTTTTCTTCATGTCACAGTAGTGGTTCTGAATCTTTTTGAGTACTGGACATTGTGGAAAACCTGATTGGATCTTTGGATCCGTTCTAAAGGGGGTCTGAGAAGGGGGAACCTAGGTACTTTCAAAACCAAATTTTGCTTACAGTTTGGGGAATGGGGACAGAGATAGATGCAGGGAGTTAAAATGACAAGATTAACGTAATTGGTTTTTCTATTAGTCAGAGGGCTCCCTTGGGATTACCTAGTTAAAGCCTTTTGGGTAACAAAAGAAGCAGTTGATTAATGAAGATAGGCAACACAATACAGGTTTTAAATGTAAAATAAGAGACCAAAATCTATCATCAAAATGCATACAGATTCAAGGAATATCTTTTCATTTTCTGAAATCCTCTTCGATCTCTTTTTTCAGAGAACTATAATTTTCATTGTGTAGATCTTTTACTTCCTTAGTTAGATTAATTCCTAGGTATTTCAGCTTTTTGAAAATAGCAGTTAATGTGTAGAATTTTCACCTTGACTAACTCTGTATGCTCATATCTGTGATCTAACCAACTATATCAGGACAGCAATGTATAATACAAAAGCCATGTTTGGATACCTCTTAGCTTTGTCTTCTAAATGTATACCATTTCTAATACCATATCAATTATGAACATACTCTCTTTAAAATAATTTTTTAAAAAAGAAAAAAACAGACAAGAACAAAAACTAAGTTTTCTTGAAAGCACAGTAGTAATATGCAATCATATGTACAATCTTACATAACTATATCTGTTAATCTGAGCAACAGATTTGATGATAAAAATAGACAATATGTCAACCATTGTTAATCAGCCATTCTTATTTTAAAAATCTGTAACATATGTATTGTATGTGAGCCTGTTTCTGTCTTTTTTCTGATTTTTGTTCTTATTTTGTTTTTACTTTTCAAAATTAAATTTTAAAAAATGCATGCAGAATCTTCTGGGTAGGTCTTTCCTAAAGCTTTGAAGAGAAAAAATTTCTACCGGTGACTGTGGGAAAGACTTAATCAGACATTGAAACAAAGAAGGAAATATGATACCCCGGGATTATATTTATATTGGTCTCTGTAAGATTGGCAGAGTCTCACTTTTCAATAGGAAGTGGCCCTCAGCTCAGAACACCCTGTTGTAATGAAACCATCCCAAAGTAGATATTTGAGGATCAGTGCTCCCTTGTGTAATGTATATTGGCTGCTGACAAAGAGTAAAATGAGGATGAAATCATTTGCAAGGCATATTTAAGGATAAGTCTGCTTTTAAAAAAAAATTCTCCTATATAGCCAACAAGGAGTTTTAGAACAGAGCAATAACTTTAAAATTAATCAAAATAATAATACAATAGTTTCACATATCTTCCCTTATAGTCTGTTCTGAGTATTTGATACATAAGAGCTTAATTTTAGACAATGAACAAGAAGCTAATATCATGAGGTGCTACCTCAATAGAATGCCAAATAAGGGTCAGAAGGGAGCTAGCAGGCTCTGATGATGATAAGCTAGTTTAGAGCAGGACTTTTGCTTTCAAATAGCATCAGTAATTGTGAGCAGATTCTCCACCAAAGGCAAAGCAAAGGACACATTCAGACAATTCAGGCACTAGTCAAGTGGATTAGATAAGCTGTTTCCAGTTTGTTTATGTGTCTAATTCCTTCATCTGGATACTTTTTGATGTTTATAATAGTTTAAAATTTTAGAATCTTATCAAGATGTGGTGATACATTCCTGTAATCCAGTCCTCAAGACACTAAGGCAGGAGGATTGCTGTGAGTTCAAGGTCAGCCTAAACTACATAGGGAGACCCTGTCACAAAAACCAATGTATAAAACAAACAAAAATCTAGAGTCCTGGGCTAGGGGTACATGTAGTTCAATGGCAGAGGTCTTGCCTAATATGTACAAGGCCCTGTGTTTCATCTTTAGCCCTGAAAACAATAGATAAATGAAAAAGAAAAAGCTTGCAGTCACGAAATGCAGTGGTGGTGCACTTCTAAACTTAATTTGGGCTTCACAACATTTTAAGAAAAGGTTATTTTTTGAAAGCTGATTTTGCAAATTTGTCATAAATTTTTGTCTTCTGAGCTAGGCAGCTGATACAGTCCTTGTTCTTGTCTGTATTTTGAGATCTGAGTAATAGGCTTTGCATCAGGCCTTAGCTGCGAAAGCAGTCAGTGACAAAGCTTATGAAAATCTTTGGCAATAACAACCAGACAAAAGTCTTTTCACATCAAAAACAAAACCGAAACTCCATCAGAATCACTGGGAGCCTTTGGTGATGCCACACAGGTAGTTTTCATTTTCAGAGAGAAATCAAAATTGTCCATACAAGTAAACAGTGCAGTGAGCTATATAAAAATTTATATATATCAGAACACAAGTAACTCTATTTTTAGTAACTCATTTGACTTAAAAAGTTGTATTTTCGGGGGCCTGCCCTTAGCTCAGTTGTTTAAGCACCTGCTCATGCAAAGACAGTCAGGAGCAGAACACCGTGGTTCGATCTCCAGCTCCACCTGCCTTATCAGACCTGCCCTTCAGGCTGCCTGAGCCACCAAAAAAAAAAAAAAGAAAAAAAATTGTATTCTCTATGCCTACATAAAGGAGTTTTTAAAAAAGTCCCTTAGCATAGCATATCTTTTTTTTATAGCATATTTTTAAAAAGTATTTCAACTTAAGCATTTACTATGCTGATGTCTGTACCCATAAACCAAACCCAAGTGCTCAGCATAGCTGTCCTCCTTCACTCATGTAGGCCCCATGCAAATACATTTCACCCTTCTTCATACTGGCATACTGTGGAGGTCATAATAGCACAGGCAGGAAAATTCATAGTCCAGAACTTTCTATTGTCAGACTACAGATGGAGTCTGGTGAAAATGTTTGTTCCTGGAGGTCATAAAAGGGAAATTGCAAGATGGAGCTTAGGTTTGCGGGATATGGGGGGAGAAGGAGAACTCCGGTGGACAGCGTGATGTGCGGCTGGGCTGCGCGTTCCTGGAGGAGCACAAGCTCAGCATGCGTGTGTGAGGCTCCAGATTCCAACCTTGGCTTCTTCGAGTTGCAGAACCACCCGTAGGCCCTGTTCATTTACCTGTGTGACCTTGAGAAGGTCAGTTAATCTCTTCAAAGTGCTTCCTCATCTGTAAAACTAAGATGTTTATGATGTGTATAATACTGATGTGAAATTAGCATTTCCAAGAGGCTTTTGGTCAGGGCTGAGCTCCTATACCAGGCTCCAACAGACCAAAGTAAAATGGAGTCGCTCATGCTAAAGTTCCATGATGCCAGACAAAAGCTAAACTGCCTGTTTGATCTCAAGAGAGGTCAGGAAGGTGTGAGAGACAATAGCCAAATCTTTACAAGGCCTGGTTTAGTCAGCAAGAGAAGCGAGTCCCTGCTGTTCTACTTTGTGAAGAAAATACCTGAGTCTCAGAACAACTCTCTTCTTGTTTACGGTTCCTGCTTTCTTCAGCCTTTTTCTGGCTATAAAGTCTGCCTCTTTTCAGCTCATTAAAACACCCTTTGGGGGCTGGGGAGATGGCTCAGTGAAATAAGTGCTTCCCTGGCAAGCACAAGGGCCTGAGTTCAATCCCTGGTTCCATCAAAAAAAAATAAATAATTTTAAAAAATTAAAAAAAAAAAAACACCTTCTCTACACTTTTAGAGGAAAGCCTGTTATTTAATTAACTTTGTTGTGATTTTGTCTTTTGAAATTAACAAATAATAAATAAATGAGAATGTTTGTGAAAATGCTTCCTACCCCAAACTACTGCATAAAAAATAGTAACATTAATTTTTATTATTTAATTGTGGTAAGGAAATGGAAGAACGGTGGAAACACTCACAAGATCTTCATGATCTTTCTCCCCAGCCTCACCTGTATTCATGTTTTCAAAGTGTATGCCAAAGCAGTTAAATAAAATACTTATTTTGTAAATTTTTTGAAATAACTAATAGTCCTTTTCTCTTTTAGAATATTTTGCTGAGGTAACACACCTATAATATTCAAATGATGGAACTGAACAAAAAAGGGGGTACAGATGAATGTCCATTTTGTATTTGTGTATTCAAAATGGTTAGGATAGATATATAGTTACA
>NDGN011454529.1:0-10130 GCA_002564285.1 Tympanoctomys barrerae
AATAATAATAATAATAATAATAATAATAATAATAATAATAAATTATATATATATATGAAGAGAAATGTAGGGATGTAAATCAGTGATAGGACAGTCACCGTGGGGGCACCAAGGACTTAGGCTCAATTGCCAGCATCACCAATTTTTTAAAAAGTAGATGAAACACGATTGGTAAGACATGAGCTTTACTGTGCCATTCTCTCCAATTTCACAGCAACTTGACAATTCCTATAATAAAATATTGTTCATTTTTAAGATATATGTGCAGCACAATTTACTACAACTTGTGGATGAATTCAAGAGAGATACAGACTTGAGATTATTCCTAACCCTCAAGATAACAGAAAATTAAGCAAAGTGATTTATTATCAAGAGATTGTGACAGTGTTTTTGCTAAAAACAAGTCATAGAATGTGAGTGTGCAGGTGAGGAAAGGACTTAAAAAGGGCACGATTTTAGCCTGAGATTCTGCTGACTCTGCAAGCCTCATGCAGTCAGCCTCTGCCGCAGTGCCAGCGCGACCACTTTCCTGCAGATACACAACATCCAGGCCCAGCTTCATGTGGAATCCAGCACCCACCATAAATGATGAGCCCAGCCCCCACTGAAGCTATCTGTGCTCAGACATTCAAGAATTATACAAGAGGGTTTTCAAAGAAAAAACAAACAAACAAACAAAACAACAACAAAAAATACATAAGGACCGGCCAAATAGGTCAGTGGATTAAAGTAACTGCAAGCAAATGCAGGGACCAGGGGTTTGATCCCCAGAATGGCCTTTCCGGCCCCACCCCCAGGGCACGTTGAGTGGGTGTGGTGGCGCGCACCTGTAATCCCAGCTCTTGGGAGGCTGCAAACAGGCGGATCCTACACGTCCTATCTAGTAGTGAGACCCTGAACACCCTGTAGACCCTTCCCCACAAAAACAGGATGGTTCTGAACAAGCACTCCACACAAAGGTCTTATGACCTGGGAATGCCACAGAGCTGAGGACCAATGAAAATTTAACAAACACAGAAGAAAACTTTTGCCTGGCCAAAAGGAATGTACAATGAATATCTTGTGAATTAAATAAATAATTACCTGAAATCATTTTTGGCAATAACCCATCAAACTCTTCTCTGTGGTCTCCAAATTTGATACAAAAACCAGTTAAATATTCACTTTCAAAAAGACCACATTCTTCTAGCATTTAATATTATCCTAATTATAAAAACCATTTGAGCTTATTCCAGAAATCTTGAGAATTAAGACATGAAAAAAGATCCAAAATAACCACAAGTTATTGGTCCTTCATTTGTGCATTACAGAGGCAGACAATACAGAAATGGCACCTCAGTCTCCTTTGCCCTAACTTAGTTTTAGCAAATAGTGAGCTGATGAAAGGAATGTGTGTGACTTCTGGGTCCTTTCCAAATAGAGACCACTTGGAAAAATAGAAACATGTTCACGTTCTGCTTTTTTCCTACAAAATGCAGATGTGCTAAGCCATGTTGGTCATAACTGCTGGAAGGAGGCAGATGAACAAGATAGAAGAAGCTGGCCCTCAGACCTCTCCCTGTAGGATTGGAGCCCTCTTTCTTCCAACTACCAGGAGTGTTGACTGGAAGTGACCCTTAGCTGCAGAGAACTGGCTTCTACACTCCAGTTGCCTGGTCCACAGCAAATGCAAAGCCCTGGTCCTCTTGCTATCTCCATAACCAACTCTGTGGGACCAATTTCAGAGGTCCTGAGAGGTCACCTGAGATCTCTGTTTTAACTGTGTCCTAAAGAAACTTTTCCCTCTGCTCAACCTTGTGCCTTTCAAGCTCAATGTTTCAATAAAAGTCTCACCTGCACACCAATTTCTATTCCAATCTGTTTCTTAAGGAACCCAACTTTAACCAATAAGCCACTATTATTTGCTCTGTCAGAGCAAGTGAAATTTATATTTGAACTAATTCAAGCACCTATTATGGACTGTGCTCAGGGCTAGAAATTCTAAATTAAGATATCATACCTTTGACTCTGTTCATGTATAAAACACAAAGTGAAAGGCATGCAAGCAAGGATATAGATCTGCAGGAAGACTCGATGGCACCTGCTCTCATAAAAGTCACCAGGTCTGCATAACCCTATATTTAGGGGGGGAAAAAAAATCAGGCTTGCTTCCAAGTTTCCATATCCTCGCAGTCCAACTCCCTGGTTCCCTTATGACAGATTTTTAATGTCTTAGTTCAGATTCATTTCCTTGATTTACCAGCCTTGCTCCTTCTCAAGCTCTTCTAATGTGAGCTCCCCTCAGTTTTGAGGGTGCTGTGCTGTCCACAGCTGCAGACAGAGGCTGTCACCAAGTCTGCAAGAAGGGAGGAGCTGATGTTCAAAGCACACAGTGTGGGAGGTGGGAGGTGGGAGGTGGGAGGTCACCAGGGCAACACAGAGATGGTAATGCTGCCGTGCAGCCTGGAAGAACACGTAACTTGCGAAGGGGACAATTTTCAAATTTTACATATTACTTAGCCAATATTCATTGTAAAATTATTCACAACAGCTAAAAATGTGGAATCAATTTAGAATTGTGATTAGACGGATGCAGTGCATGTATGCAAATATATGAAAATTATTCAGCCATTAAAAGGAACAAAGTTCATACATAGATGTCAAGTACATCCTTCTCAGTGAGCTCCTCCACACACTAGAGACAGACACGGTAGGCTTCAGCTACATGAAATATTTACAATAGACAAATGCAAACAGAACACAGAATAGTGCTTAGCAGAGGCCACAATGTGGTGACAGAGTGAAAAGGAGGGAGTTACTGTTTGATGGCTGTACAGATTCTGTTTGAGGTGATGTCTTTTTTTTTTTTTTTTTTTTTTTTTTTTTCTTTCCTGGAACTGAGGATTGAACTCAGGCCCTTGCGCTTGCCAGAGAAGCGCTTATTCTACCAAGCCATCTCCCCTTTCCCCTGTTTGAGGTGATGAAAAAAAAAAATTGTGAGTAGTGATAAGCTTGAATTTTTGTGATTGTAATCAACGCTATTAAATTATATGGTTAAAATGGCAATTTTTTGCTGTATCTATTTTACCATAATTTTAAAAGAAACATAATTAACCCTCAGTATCTAAGGGGACTGCTTCCAGGCGAACAAAATTTGTAAATGCTTAGATCCCTTCTATAAAATAGTATAATATTTGCTTACAGCCTCCTCATCTCATACTATATAGTTTACTCTAGATCATTTATAATACCTAATATAATAGCATCCTTAATATAATACCTAATACAATACCAAATAGCATGTTGATGCTATGTAAAGAGTTATTGTACTGTATTTAGAGAAAAATGACAAGCACACAGTCCATACCTGTTTGGTATTTGTGCAATAAAACCAAAAAACCTTTCAATCTTGTGGATGTGGAGGGGTGACCGCACTTAACACAGAGCCTTGCTTCAATATGCATCCAACGCGCATCGAGAATCACAGGGACGGTGCGAAGCGCCTGCTGCCCCAGCGACCCCACTGCACGGCCCAGCTGAGAGGCCTGGCTGGGAAGCTGGGAGGGGCTCAGGCACACACGAGCCGCAGCTCAGCTTTCCCCAGACCCTGGCAGGCTGATGATCACATAGATTTGAAGGTGGCATTTTAGTCACAAGATATTTTGACCTAGCGTCAGAATCAACAACCTGCCCCCCAGCTTGTCAGCAACGGTTCATAAACCTTCACAAGTGAGTTCCTTTTCACAGGCTGCTGAAGGAGGGCCTTCTCCACAAGCCCACGTGATGTCCTTTTCTTCACTCACGCTCAAGCACACACACGCAGGCAGACATCTGCACAGCCACCATCCCAGTTTCCACAGAGTTCCTGCCCGCCCCCCAGAAACTTCCTTTGTGCCTCTTCCTGTAATCATTCGCATTCTGAGTTCTGTAAACACCAATGAGGTCATCCAGTCACTACTGTCAAGATGACACTTCTCACTGGAAATGCCCAGCCGCCCACAGCCGCCTTTCCCTGCCAACATCTGCCATCTTGCCCTTTGTGGCATCTTGCCCATGAGGCTGCCACCAAATAAATACAGGAGAACCCTGCTTCCATCTTGGGGAAGTCAAAGCGCTGCATGTATTTGAAGCCTCGGGGGTCACAGATACGGGATGCCAGTGGACTTCTACACTGCCCGTCTGGAAGAAAAGCAACTTGCAGTGCTCCAGAGGTGTGTGCACCAAGAAGATGCTAGAACTTTCGCAGCTAGCAAGCAGGGATCTCCACCATCAGCTCGGACATCTGCAGTCATCCTGCCCCGTGGTGACTGCATGCACACAGGTAGCTGACCTCTCTTTTCTCTGCCTCAGATGCTGCCACAGTAGGAAAAGCTATTTCCCACGACTGCGTCAACCTTCCAATGGACAAAGACAGGACAATGGCACATGAACTGTTTTCAGGGCCCCAATTTCTCAAGGCACAGAAATATCCTTGCCATATGAAAAGCTTGGCACAGAGAAAGGCATAACACAAAGCAGACAGAGTCCATGGAAGACAAGAAAGCCCAAAAATATAACTGCTGCTTCTTACACGTCAGAACACCTTCTTTCATGATGCTAGGTCTATGTATTATGCACCAGGCACTGCATTTGGTGCTGCAGCTCCACACACAGTGATCGAAACCTAGGCCTCCAGGAGTGGTAGGAGTATATGGGACATTTACATGAAAAGCCCATCACATGGTCAGCATACATACAGGGTGATGAGAGCTACAACGGAGGCACATCTGGTTTGGAAGGAGAAGACAAGCCCAAGTCCATGGTCCAGTTTAGAGGGAGCAGAAAAGGCTGGAGGAGGTGTTGAAGCTGGGATTCAGTCTTTGGAACCACGAGGCCTGGGGAAGAGGACCCATAGCAGAGGGCAGTGCTACCAGGCTGAGGTGAACCCCACACAGAAAAATGCGTGGAGCCACAGGGAACTATGACATGGAGAACAAAAGGAATCACAGCCAAGAGCTGTTCTGATCAGCTCAGATGGGATGTGGCCCAGCAATAAAGAATGTAAATTAAATCAGCCACCTTGACAATTTATCTAGAATAAATTATTCTCTTGCTTAAGAGCAGGTATTTTGGAAGGTCAGTTTTAACCTGATCCGACTGCTATGATTGCTGAGGTAACAAACACAGAACCAGTGGGATTTCGACCCTTCTGTCCTAGGATCCACTGAAATGCACAGGCCGTGGGGATAAGAAGCCCAGCAGCTGGCTGCAGGTTTGAATTCCTATCACATCTTTCACTCCTCTTTCTCCCCAGTCCCAACTGGCACACCAGGCATCTGACTCCCCCTCCACCTGTCACCAGCCCACATTAAACACCAGAACTCCCACTGTTTTCACTTCTGCTCCAAGTCCGAGCTCTGTGATTTAAATTTTCCCTCCTCTCTTCCCATCAGACTTGTCACCCTAAGACACACCCTTCAACGACATTTGCTATGATGTGAGCTCCTGGAAAGCACAGAGTTGGGCTTCCTCCTGCAGTGCCATTACTGGCATTTAGTACACTATGCACCCATTACTGAGCTCACACTACACGCCAGCTCAGGCAGGCAATATCTCTTCCCTTCCAGCACAGCCTTGGCCACTCCTGGATCCAACACTTGGCCCTGGATGCTCTTGAAGCAGCCTGCAGAGACCCCAGAGGACACGCATGTCCCCAAACCACTGGGCCCTGCCTCCCATCCCAGAGCAGTTACTGTCAAATACAGAAAGTAAAAACAAAGACAAGGAGCAATTTTACAGTCTAAGTGTTCAGGAAAAAAAAAAACGAGGAACCTAGGAGAGAGTGTGACAGGCCGCCGTGCCACAGCCCACGCGGGAGGACCCAATTGCATGATGCCCCCCACTATGTTCTGCTGCAAAGTGAGGTCTACATCGAGGTCATCTTCCCAGGCCCAACTCCAGGAAGATCACGAAGCTCACAGGAGAGGGTGCTGAATTTAACTGACTTTATACCTCTGGAAAGAGATGTCTATTGAGACAAATCAGAATACCAGGGTTGGTAAATTAGGATGACACTTGAGCTAATTAATCAGTACCAGAGACACATAAATAAAACCTCACACATTTCTCTCCTCTCCAGAGAACAATCCTCTTTTTGTAAGGATCTATTCCGTTTTGTATGTTCAATGCACTGAATTAAAGATTATTTTAATTTCTCAAGAAATTCTCAACTAGTCAAAGAAAGTAAAAAATGCTTGACTTACTGCAAAGCATTTTGAAATAATTTCTCCCTTCAGAAAACGTCATTTCTGCAAAAGCATAATTCCTTCTACTTGATGCTGTCACTTAATGGCTTCAATTTTAGTAGGTAGGATTGTAATTGACAGGGCAAAATGGATCTTAAAAGTTAGAAATTTTTCTTTTAAAGATAAGTTGCTTCTCCAAACTTCCTCAGGCTGAGGGCTTGAACTACATAACTCCTGCCTGTCTGGCTCTAACAAAGGGACAAAACAGGCAGATGTTGGGCCCCGGAAGTGAGGGTCGGCTTCTCTTTCCACAACAAAGGAAGGAGCAAAAAGGGAGCCTGGAAGCACTATGAGACCCCACAGTGTCCAGCATTTCAGGCTCTCGTCCTGTTCAAAGAACTGGACAGAGATAATTGGTGAATGCACAAGTTTCATTTATTAAAGATAAACAGTTATTTTAAAAAGAAATGAAAAAGAAAAAGAAGAGAAAAAATAGGCCCTGCACAACAGAACGGTAGGGAGGCCCATGCTGCCATCTTTTATGTCCTTCTGACATCAGATTCTGGTCATCGAAAGCTGTTCTGAGCCACAATTCACCAGCTCTCCATGACAGATGGGCCATGTCCGGATGCCCTACCTAAGAGGCATGGAGCAAGCATTGGAGCTGTCTATTATCTCACTGTTTTCTCTCTTTTTTCTTCCTTACTATAAAAGACCCTCACGGACCTGCACACAGACAAGTGGTGATCTGTGGCAAGACGGAGCCTGTCCATCTCCTCAGAGCTACCTCTGAATAATGTTTTTTTTTTCCTTTTCATTCAATAGAGCACAAGGGTGTGAGTGTCAACCCACAAGCATTTTTTGAGCCTTTGGTCCAAAAAGAACAATTTTATGGAACACCTCCATCTTCACATTATACAGAGGTAAAGCACTGGATTAGCTACGCGGTTACATCTAGTGGACTTTGGTCAGACACCTATCTTCTCTGGCCTCATCTTCACTTCTAAATTAGAAAATCTCATTGAATAACATGATTTCTCAAATGCCCTCCAGCTCTAATAGTTCTTTCTGAGTTAATTTAGTCCTAAGGTATAAATTACTGATAACTAGGAGTTACATAAACCAAGAACACTAGGAAAAGAGGTACGATGCTGTGAGCACATACAGGGGGAAGAAGAGTCACACATATATATGACAGCAGGTGAGAAAGAGGTTTTTACGGGAGGAAGTCCCAAAATAAAATCCCAGGCCTTTGCCCTGACCTATATCCCCAGCTCTGGAACGCTTTTGGAGACAGGATTTCTGTAAGTTGCTAAATGGCCCAGGCCAGGCTCAAAGTTGTGACCCTCCTGCTTCAGCCTTCCATAGTATGTGTGTACCCCTACACTTGGCTAACAAAAGTCTCAAGGATACCAGAGATCAACCTACGCCTGAAAGAGGAGGGTTCTCTACAATAAAGGCTGTAGGGAAAATGTGAGGCAGAGACTACTGACAAGTGTAGGGCAGGGTAAAGAAAGCCCCAGGCACACAGTAGGAGCCCTTCTGTCACTAGGCCTGAATAGCAAAGATTGGTTTCCAGAATGCAAAAGAGCTGTGCCTCAACCAAGTGGGTGCAACTCACAGGTGAGAGCCTGCAGCCACCATCGCTGCCCTGTGTCTCGCACTGTTAGACCCAGCTAGAAACCAGCAGCAAGACATGTAGCCCCCCCCCCCAGGGCAGAATAGAGCAAGCAGATGGGAGCAAACAAAAATAACCAGCAAAAATGCTTTGTCTAATACACATTCAGTTTCTATAGCTTAGTCTTCAAAATAGGCAAAAGCAGTACATTATGGTGCTTAATAGACCCCTGTCAGCCTTCTGCAGAGTGAAGTCATGCATTGAATAGGTAGAAACAAGTTGGGCCAGTATCAAAACTGGGAACTCGAGTAGACTTGTGCCCAGCAGTCCCACAGTGTGGTGGTTTACACCTGCAACGCCCTACACACGATAAAAACCTCACGTACTCAGAGGTGGGGCATCAGGATGACTGGATCGCAGGGAGGGCTGTGCGCTCAGCAGCTGAGTGGGAGGTGCGGTCTGGTCAGAAGAAGCAGGTCACAGTGGGGCGGTGGGTGACCTGGTGACCTGGAAGGGTGTGCTTCCCTCCTGGCTCCTCTCCCTTCCTCTCCTTTCCTCTCCTCCCCTCCCTTTCTGCCTCCTGACCACCATGATGTGAGCAGCTTTCCTCTGAGGCACGTCCTTCCACCACACTATTTTTCCCTTGGATGAGGCCAACCACGCAGGGACTGAGCTCTCTGAAATCATGAGCCAAAGTAGGTGCTCCTCCCTTCAGTTGCTAGCATCGGGAACTGTGTCTCTACGGTGAGGAAAAAGACCAAGACATATGAGAAGAATAAATAGGAAAAAAGAAGAAAAAAATGGCAACTCTGAGAAGGCTGTGTACAACTGCAGGAATTTTCTGAAGATCAACATCAAAAACACATTGCATGAATCACCTGAGCAGTTGGGTACAGCATAAGAAAACTTGGGAAGAGCGAGTTAGACTGGGCTCTCATGGGCCTGGTGCACACAGGTCTGCAGTTCCCTTCCCACATGGACAGTCCTAAAGTCACCTTGAGATATTTTCTTACAAGCTCCAAGGAGTGTCTTCTCCAGAACTCTGATCTGAGAGGTGTAAATATCAGGTGAACAGAATTAGAAATGTCCTGGCAGGGGGGAAAAATGGAACTTCAAAGGTTTGAATGTTTTTCTTTAGAGACAAGAGGCTTCTCCAAACCTTTTTAGGCTTAAGGCATAAACCAACTGCCCCTCCTTCCCTTAGCATAAATAAATGAATGGCAGAATATGCAGGGCAAAATCTAGTTTCCTTTCCTCAAGGAAGACAGGAAGTAGCACATAGCTGGCAGGGAAGGAGAAAGCCTGGAGCTGCCCACTGCCTCCCTGTATCTCCTCTGTTCCTCACCATAATGGCCCTTGTAGTGGTAAACACAATGAGAAGGTGACTGGTGGCATGTGAGGCCCCTCCATCTCCTCAGAGCTGCCTTCTTTTCAACTAAATAAATGGCCTCCCATGGTTTGTTCAGTCAGCAGCCACAGTGAGAACCTGAGCAACTGGGAAGAACACCAGGCACACAGCCCTCTTCTCTGTGCTCAGACGCGCTGCTGCACAGGGAGGAGAACCGGCCGCACAGCAAGCCCATTCCTTCCTTGGATCCCCAGGCTTACCGGTCAGGCTTGGAGAACAGGCCTTTCATCTCAATGAAAGCTTAAAACAGTAGAGTATAATATATAGAGCAGTGCTTGCTTCAGCAGCCCATGTAATACGTATAGCAGTCCTTTAGTAATAACTATATGCTTGGTATAACTTTTTAAACTAACTTTACTCCAACTGGCACCTGTTTGTCCTACTGACCTTCCTTTCCTTACCAAAGTCAGAGCCATACATGGAGGCAGCTCGGGATAACAAGACCTCACCACTACCAAACAACATTTTCCAAGCTGTCAAAATCTCAGATGATAGAACTGTCAGAGTTAAACAATTTTCACAAAGGAAACAGGAAATTCAAGGGGCCATAAGCAGAAGTTTGATTAATTTCCTATTCCCATTAGACTAAAAATCAGCACACTAAGACTTTACTCCCAGGTAACTCACCAGTACCATGGTTTGACTAACTCTCCTCTATATTCTCTTGAATGCTGTAATTTGATGATTCCTTGAAGCTATTCCCCCTAAAATGCTCAAACTCATTAAGTTACCCTGACAAAGAAAAGACGAAATGGGAGGGAACATCCACACAAAAATATATCCCAACAAATATAATGTGCACTAAATCATAAAGGAAATAATGTAATAAAAGTACCATTGAAATACCCTCTGGATAGTGGCATAGTCTGGATAATATGATAGTTAAATAATTGTGTCAAAC
>NDGN011454545.1:0-14506 GCA_002564285.1 Tympanoctomys barrerae
TCCACTCTGAGCCAGGCTGCACAGTGGCCCTCAGGGGCAGGAGGGAGAGGAGGAGGGGGCAGGGTCACACGTGGAGAAGCCCCACGAAATGATGTGAATCTTTATGAGGCAGGGGCCATGGGGAAAGCTTGTGTAGCCAGCGCTGCGATGCTCCTGCTGTCTGAAGACAACAAACAGTAAGAAGCCGGCCACACCCTGGCTGGGGCATATGCCCTCCCTGACCTCTGGCTGACGAAAAGCCAGGGCAGGATGTTCTGTCCTCCAGGGTCCTACCTGCCAGAAAGACCACAGCTTGAAGAGAGATGCTGTCTGCTTTGGCCTACATGGAGACGTCCCCCCAAAGCTTCACGTGCTCACAGGTGAGGCTTTTCAGAGGTGGCTGGGATTAAGGGTGTGTGGCACAGTTCTGGGTGTGGACAATGGGAAGGTCCATCCTGGCTGTGGGCAGCATCACCCACAAGGCTTGCAGCCTGGGTGGGACAAAGGGAAAGGAAGGCAGAAGGCTTGCTGCTGCTGTGATGCCCCTCTGCCAGGTGCCACACTGCCTTGGAGCCAGCCAACTGCGGACCAAGACCTCTGCAAGTGAAGCTGAGATAAACCATTCCTCCTTTAACTTGTGGGTGTTCAGTATTTTGTCTCAGCAATAGGAAAAGTAACTAAGAACAGGTTTGGGGTCCTTCAGGAGTGGGACAAGGTGGAGGGCAGGTCGAGGAGGAGGGCTGCTGCAGTGGTCACCAGGGACAGGGTGAGGCCCTGGGGGACCCTCTTAGCCTCAGTTTCCCCTGTGCCCAGCCACTTCTCTGACTCTGGCATCCTTTGGGCCTAGTTGGCTTGAGATGGAACCTGAGAAAAGAGGCTCTAAGCTGGGCTTCGGGCACAGGAGAGGCAGATGAAGTGGACAAAGAACTGGTGCCTAGAGGGTGACTCAAGCAACAAAAGCCTCCAAGGGTGCTGGATTCTACCTTCCCAGCCTGCTCCTCCTGGGGGAGCCCTCGAGTGCCTCCAGTGGCCCCATCCGTTGACTGGCAGTTCTTGCTCACCCTACTGCACTGCAAGGCTGGCGCATTCTGTTCCTCAGGAGGCCCTGGGCTGGAGGCTGCCCATGCATGGGGCAGGGCAGAACCTCAGCCAAAGGTCTGCTTAGAGGCTGTGCTCATAGTGCCACAGACAATGCAGTCTCGACAGCTTGTAGGCCCACTTGGGATGGTGGGCAGGCTGTTCTGGTGGCAAACAGGGAAGGGGGTGGGGACAACCTATGTGTCCAGAGGGTCTCTCTAAGGGGTGGAGTGAGACTTCTACCCTGGTCCTACAGAGGACAGGGTGTAAGGAAGAGTGCAGGCCCTCAGGCAAACTGATCTGCCTTGTGTTTCTGGTTTGGGCAAGTGAGGAGCCTACCAGGCTCTGGCAGGAAGTTCATGGCTAGCTGCCTAGGGGCAGACAGATGCTGTGGGGAGCCCTCTGTGTACAAAACCAGTCTGGTGGGGTGGTGGCTGGGGAGCCAGCCCCACAGATGGCGCTAAGTAAAACCTGATGTGTGACATGAGAATCTGCAGAATGTCTCACAAACAACCTTCCCTGGGATGTTTTGGATTGAGTTTTGTGGTTATGACGTGAAGGAACCTCACATGTCAGGATAAAAATAGCTCTGGCCTCAATGCACAATGGGAGTTACAGTTCAACAGAACCAGATGAGAAAACATTAGCAGTCCAGCTCAGGTACAGCCAGGTCCCTGCTCCGCTCCCACCCTCCCTCCCTGCTGAGGTTAGGACAGCTCCTGGGAGTGGTCATCAGGATCTGCCAACCTGAAAGCGCAGAGGAGGTTCTAGGGGCCTGGAGCACTCAGGAGCCCGAGGGACCAGATCGGATCCAGGTTCTGCTGCTGCTTGTCAGGGCAGGGAAGGCAGGAAGACTTCCCTAAGGCTGGTCGCCCATCTGTGAGCCACAGAAAGGGTGCAGCGAGTGCCTGGCACAGGAAGTGCTCCAAGGAAGGGGCAGCCGACTAAGGAGGACAGGCCACAGACAGGCAGCGTCCTCAGAGTCGGAACCAAGTGACTGGGAGAAAGGGAGGTCTGGCAGGGTCCTGGAGGGTGCAGCATTTGTTTAACAAGGGGAGGGGGCAGGTCCCTCGGCTTCCTGGACTAAGATACAGCAGCATGGACCCCTGGGGAGCCGGTCCAGGAGGGGATCACTCTCCTCTCTGTGGACCAGCTCAGGTCCCCAAGCACCAGAATGGGGGTCCTTACCCACATCCTGAGGCTGCCCAGTTGCTGGGCTTAGAGTAAGAGGGAAGCTATCGGGTTTGAGCAGGGAAGGATTTCTAGCTGACAGGGCAGTGGAGAGTCTGCGTGACGGTCTGGCACCAGGAGAGGGGAGCTGCTGCTGCACAGCAAGGGCTGGGGCCCAGGGCACTGCTGGAGGGAGGGTGCAGGGGGAGGAGCTACGATGCACAGGCCAGCCAACAGGCCTGGAAGCCAGGGCCCAAGGGGACACCTTCCTAGCAGTAGTGCCGGCAAGCTTTAGCTCATGATTGGTGACTGGTCCCTGTCTTTGCTTACTTTAATGAACTTCAAAAGAGGATACATACCCTGGTGGGTGCCTTATGCTAGGGATCAAGAGATGAGTAACACATGGCCCCTGTGGCCTGCGGTGAGCATGCAAATCCTGGTAATCCTGATAAAATGTGCCTAGGAGTGACATGAATGTTTGCCTTTCTGACAGCTCTGAGCCACTGAGAAGTTACAATCTACATCTCTCTTTTTTTTTTCCTTTCCTGTATTTTAGGGAAGGGTCTACAGGGTGTTCAGGGTCTCACTACTAGATCAGACTTGTAGTGATTCTACTGTTCACAGCCTCCCATGTGCTGGGATTACAGGCACATGTGCCACCACACCCAGTCTCAACTGCCATCTCAGTGTGTGTGGAGGGTGGGGGTGGGGGTGGGGCACAGCACAGCAGGCCTGGAGATTGAATCCCCAGCCCCTGCCCCTGCTTGCAGGCACTTTAGTCTGCTGAGCTATTTGGCCGGCCCTTATAACCTGCATCTTGAACAAGAAGAATTCTAAGGCCTGGCCAGATGGCTCAGCAGACTAAAGCACCTGTTTAGGCAGTCAAAGGGACCAGGGTTTGATCCCTGGTATGAGGTGCTGGCCCCCTGGGGGCACACTGAGACAAGGATTGAGGCTGGGCATGGTGGTGCATGCCCCTAATCTCAGTGCACGGGAGGCTGAAAACAGGAGGATCACTACGAGTTTGATCTGTGTAGCAAGACCCTGGAGACCCTGTACTAAATACATTAAAAAAAAAGCGTTCTAAGTCACAGGCAGGAAGGACGATGTCAATTCCACTCCAACCTGACCTGAGCAAGCATGGGGACTGAGCAGAGGCAGCCCAGCAGAGGATGGTCCTGCGGCTAGCCCTGGAACTGGGAAGGTCCTGTAATGCCCAGGTAGAAGCCATGTCTGTCCCCACAGTGTGGAGCTCACCAAGCACCAGTACTCATTTCGCAGAGGAGGGGAGGTGGTGCCAGGGTAGGGCACTAACACAGGTGCAGATCTCCCTGACCTGGGCTAGTCCTCCTGTTACCTCCTGAGGGCTGGAAGGCGGTGGGCCAGGAGGCTCAAATAGCAAAGGCTGGGGAGGCAGCAGCAGGACAGGAAATGAGGTAGTGTGTGGCCCGAGGCCAGGTGGGAGGCCCTGAAGTCACCATGAAGACAGAAGTGACTTCCCTAGGAACTGCCAGGCTCCTTTCCTCAAGCGGTGGAAGCTTCTAGGGCCAACAAGGGTGGGATTCCTGAGTGTGCAATAGGAGGCCAGGCTCTTTGGCCAGCCCCAATACTCAGTGCAAAACCCAGCTGAGGGAATGAGCTTGAGCCCGCCCGTGTACATGTGCTTAGCACAGGGTGGGCCCTGTGAGCGTGCCACCCATGCTGCCTGTCACTGTTATCACTGCTACTGTTCCTGCAGGGGGAAATGCTCACAGATGGCTCTCTGGGTTTCCTCTAGAACTCGCTTCTGTGTGCTGACCTGAAGATGCTGTTGACATCTGGTCATATGGCCTGGGCTGTGAGAAATGAGAACACATCATTTTTGCCCATTTTCTGAGACAGAGGTAGAAACACCTTGGACCAGTAACTGCAGGGTTTGTGGCCATGAGTAGTTTCTCTTCATCAAGAATGGTCCCATGGCAGGCAGGGGAGTCCTTCAGCCCCAGATGTCCCTGCTGCTATGCTTGGTCACAGAACTAGGCTGTTGGGTCTCTTCAGGCCCCGCTGTTCTCTTGGCTACAGCTATCCAGGTCCCAGGAAGATAGAGAGCTCCATCCAAGAGGCCTCTTTGCTGCCCAGCTTTCTATGCAGCTCAGGGTTAGGGTGGGCCTGCAGACCTGGCCACCCTCCCCTCTTCCCACAGCCTGGAAGGGCTTCGGCAGTCTTCTTTGTTCACACAGATGGGGTGGAAAGGGTGCGGAAGGACCTGGGCCACGGGAGACCAGAGTGGGAGGCAGGGCGGGAGAATCCAGACTGGGGCCTCTGTGCTACGGGGAGGAATATTTATGCTAGGCCAGGCGAGAGGAAAATCCCAAGTGGGCAAATGTGCCTCCAGGGCCCTGGGGACCACTGCTGTGGTGCATTTAGGCCAGCACAGCAGCCACCCAGGCGTGTGATGGGCCTCGTTTCCCCACTGCTGTGTTTGATCTGCACCATTTGAGTTTACAGACCCAGCGTGCAGGCGGGGCTGCGTGGCTCCCTGCAGATACCTAACCATCTTGGCTGGGCTCCCTGCCTCCTTCACCTTCCAGAAAGACCCTATGCGGAGGATGGGATGATCTTCCTTCACGAGATACAACTGGCAGCTTTTTGTGCTGTGCCCTGGTGGGCCAGAGGGAAGCCAAATCCAGACAGGAAGTCGCAGGCCCTGTCCTCTGTCCACGTGGATGGTCACGCAGAAGGAACAGCATGACCCGGGGCGTGCTGCAGACACACACTGGGGAAGGGCTAGCAGTGGGAGGAGCAAACATTTCCCGAGTGCTTTCTGACCCAAACAGCACCTCCCACATCCGCGGTGCTTGGTGTGTACCTCCCAAGGAGGCTGGGGCCCGGGAGGGGAAAGGGCATGCCGGCTCCCTGCATTCTTTCAGGATGGGTTTGAGCTTGACCTTTAAAATCACAGGCCCGCTTGGAGACTGATGGCAGCTGTGAGCCCACACGTGTGAACACATGTGCATCAGCCTGGAGGTTGTCACAGCCTGAAGCCCTCCCATGGGGCCAGGTTAAGAGCTCATGGCTCATGGTGCTGTTCATTCTTGAAGCCAGAAGCATTGCTAGCTGTAGGCACTTCCTTGGTGTTCTTTCCAGGATGGAATTTCTTCCCATCTGGCATACTCCGTTGTTTTTCTATGAATCCTGAGCACATCCCTAGTTGGCTTACAGCCCAGTGGTCACAGTGTGAGCCTACTGCCTCAGCTTTATGAGTGGTCTACCTACCTTGGTGGGGCCAGGAGCAAGGGCTCAGAGCTCTTTGCCATGTGATGGAGGAGAAGATAGAAGGGCACCTGTCTCCTGGGGAGGCTGACCCAGGGCGTCTCATCTCCTCCCTACCCTGCCTTGCCCTTGCCATCAGGCCCCTCTGAGGAAAAGCTTCCATTCTTCCTGTCACTAGTCCCTGCTCTGTGCCCTACATTCGAACTCTGGTATCCCTGCTGTTAAAGGGTGTTGAGTCGTCTCTCATGTTAGCACATGGGGACACAGGAACTTCTGGGCTGAGGGACAAGGGTGGGAGACAGCAGGGATCCTGAGTCAGGATGTGGGAGCAACTTCCCTGACATGGCCAGGCATGGGTCAGAGGAAACTGGGCTCGTGAAAGAGGAAATAATGGCATCCTGGGGAAACGGGTGAGAGGAAGCCAGGCAGGGGCTGGAGCCCCTCACTCCCTCCCACACCATCAGACAACCAAGCTCACAGAGGAGGCAGCCTGAAGCCTGGGCTCCTATGTGCCTCCTGTTGCAGGGCTCAGGGTTTCCTGGGTCATGGGAGTGACCTCAACCCACGGGCCTTCTATGTGTCCCAGCATGTGGCAAGTCTGGGGTACACTGAAGCCCACAAGAACCTGAACTTCTCAGGCACCCAGCCTTGTCTCTCCGGCCTGAAAAGGCTGAGGTGGCTCTCAGAGAGGTGAGGCAGGTATTCTTTGGGCCTGGGACAGTGCCAAGGAACTGTAGGACCCCATGCTACTGAAGGTCATGAAACCTATGTCATGCTAGCTAGGACCTGGTGTCTGCGAGTCAAGAGGAGCTCAGGAGACAAAGATATTCCCAGGCAGACACCCAATATTCACCGATTAATTTCTTCACCAACCATGTGTCCCTGAATTTTTTTCTAGGATTGCGTGGCTGCGGGGAAGAGGCCACTGCCCTCAAGAGGAGGAGCTGGGTAGGCTGCAGTGCAGGGTGAGGAGGAGAGGACTGGCCTAGTAGCTGAATGGAATCTGGTGGGTGAGCATTAGGGACACCATCCTGGACACCTCCACTTCCCTGGGCGGTCCAGAAACAGCCTGTCTGAATTACCCTGTCTCCTGCCTGGGCTGCTTGCCATGTGAGCTATTCTGAGCTGCTCAGTGAGGAGGAAATGGCTGCCTCGTCTTCTTCCACCTGTGATGCTTAAGACTAAAGGCCCTGGACTCCGCCTGGGGAGACACTGCTAAGTAACAGTCAGCTCCCTCCAATGCTTTTGTGCTGTCAGTGGTCCAGAAACATCAAAGGTGCACGCAGATATGGGAAAGCAACCTTGAGGTTCTCTTTGAGGGGCTGCTGGAGGGAAGGTCTGCCCCTCTCACACTGGCAGAGCCTGGGGGTCACAAATAAAAGCTCAAAGGCTCCCCTGCTCTAGACAAGACCCTCAAACTGGCATTTTGGGGTTCCTGAGGCCAGAGCCCTTACTTACTGGGAGTGTTCAGCAGGCTGGCTCTGCCGGGTGTGGGCATCTGAAGCTCTGAGTGGCTCACTCGGAGGTCAGGGCCATCAGCTGGGCCTGGCTCATCCGTCTGGCCGGCAGGGGAGGAAGCAATTTCTGCCAACACCTCCAGATCCTTCAGGACAACCTGGGAAGCAAGGAGAGGGTGAGGGATGAGCTGAGCTGACCGGCTGGAGGTGAGGTCAGACAGCCACCTGTGGTGGGTGGGGGGCGTCCAGAGACTAGAGCTGGGCTGCCTGCCAGTTGTGAGGGCCAAGATCACAGCTGTGAAAGTGCTCAGAGAAGTGTAATAAAGGTATGGCTTCGAATGACCACAGATGGGAGTGGATGGGGGCCTACACAGGAAGGAAGCTGCAGTCCGAGGCTGGTGAGTCCCTTTCCTGTGAGTCTCCTCTCTGGTCCCAGGCAGAGATCTGGGGAGTCCCCAGGAGGTGTGGGTCTCAAGCATCAGAGTGCACTATACACAATTTGTCTCAGGGGCCCTAGGGGTGTAGGCATTTGCTCTCCAGCCAAGCTCTGTGTGCAGTGGCCTTGGCCTTGCCCACCCCAGCCACAGACCAGGTGATGCTGCAGAGGTGACACTGGGTCACATGGACTCCACAGAGCTGTTCACATAGGGACTATGATTCTGCACATACAGACATGGCTACCTCCAAAGTGCCCTCACTCCGGCTTGGGTGGGGTGAGGCCTCCACAGCCTGACCACTGAGCTTCTCTGAGGCAGAGTGGAGCATGGGGACAGCACAGAGTGTTGTGTCACAAGGGCCTGCAGGACTTCCCTATGATTCAGAGAACCTCTGTGGCCCCACTAGCTGTACAATCTTCACCTGGTACTAAGTGCCGGGAGAATGCTTTGGTAAAGCAAGCAGGCGAGCTCAGGGAGCTGTAACCTGTACCAGGAACTGCCGCGCCCTCAGGCCACCTGGTGATGCCCTTGCTCCTCTGGCAGGGAGCTCCTCCCATCGCAGGGGCTGTCCATTCTTTCCACTGCCCACTTATCTATCTAGGGAGGGGGACTCTGCTTGTCCTACCCACAAAGGTGCTCTTAGGACCCAGAAAATCACAGTGAATGTCAGCTCACTAGGTGGCTGATTTGTGTCTCTTCTTGGGATATACCAGGCCCAGGCCAAGAGCTCCCATGGTGACAGAGGGCTTCAGCCCTGGACCACAGGAAGAGCCACAGAGTTTGGTGAGTAGAGCCCTGAGAGGTTAGCTGGCTGGAATATGGTGAATGTGGGCCAAGGTAAAGCTACAATGAGGTTACCTGGGAACTGATAAAAATGTTCTGAAATTAGATTTTGGTGATGGCTATAAAATCTTTTTTTAAAAAAATGTATTTGGTACAGGGTTTCACTACATAGCTCAGACTCATAGTGATTCTCCTGTTTTCAGCCACCGCAGTGCTGGGATTACAGGCATGTGCCACCACGTCTGGTCTCGGCCAGCTCAGTATGTCCAGGGGCGGAGCCAGCAAGGCATGTGGTGCTGGGAACCCCAGTCCTTGCACTTGCCTAAGCAGGTGTTTAGTCTGCTGAGCTATCTCACCAGCCCTAAAATCTTGTAAATACAGATGCTCCTCAATTTATGATGACATTTTAATAAAGTCACTCTAATTTGAAAACCTAATTGAAAATGCATTTAATAAGCTTAGCTCACTGAACATGATAGCTTATTATTTATTTTTTAGACAGGGTCTCACCCCCTAGTTCAAGCCATCCTTAAACTCACTCCTTGGCATTTAGGCTGGCTGCACACTGGCAGTGATCCTCCTAACAGCCTCCTGGGTGCTGAGGTCACAGGTGTGTGCAACATGCCTGGCTCAACACAGCAGGTTAGGGCCGGGGAGATAGCTCAGTGGAATAAGTGCTTGCCTGGCAAGCGTAAGGTCCTGAGTTGGATCCCTGGTATCACCAAAACAAACAAACAAACAAACAATCAACAAAGCAGGTTAGCAAACAGTAACTGCAGAGTACTGGGTGTTTCCCTTCATGACTGCGATCGCAGGGCTGACCAGGAGCTGCCCAGCACCAAGAGCACTGCACTGTGTACCACTAGTCCAGGAAAGGATGAAAATTCAAAATGTGACATATGGTTTCTACTGAATGTGCTTTACTTTTACATAATAACATGAATCTGAACCATCATCAGGTGGGGACCATGTGTATACTAAAAACCCTGGATTAGACTTCAAAAGAGCTAATTTTATCTAAAAATAAAATAAAATAAAAAGGGAAAAGGCATAGTCTATTTCCTCCTTCAAGTCTCAAATATGGTTCCCTCAATGCAGGAGACGTGCCAGTGCTCAGTCTTCACTGTCCAGTTGCCAACTCTCCTGACACCCTTGAGGGCAGCCTGGCATATCCCACTGAGGCCCCTTCACCGTTAGCCCATTCCAGCTGCACCCAGCCTGTTCTAGGAGCAAGTCAGAGCTGCCCCTGCCCATGGCATGGGGGAGGCAGGTGGAGAAGCACACAGCATGGCGATGATGGGGAGCCCTGAAACACGGGCAAACCCTGAGCACCTGCCCCAGCAGGCTGGGCACAGGCCATGTGCCCTGATGCTGACAGTCCCATACAATTCACTTCCCAAAGGCCAGGGAGGGGGAAAGAGATCAGGAGCTCGGGGAAGGGGGCAATGTGGGACATGACTCATGTAAAATTAAACAGTGAGGCAAGAGTCAATCCTCAAAAAGTTAGAGTGGCTGTAGGTGTACTCCCACGCCTAGGTAGTTCCAAGAGAATGCAAACATATGTCCACACAGAAACTTCTATATAAACTTTCAGTCATTACCACTCAGAGTCAGACAGTGGAACAACCGAAAGGTCCATCAACTGGTAAAGGGACACATGGAATGTGATGTATCCAACCCAAGAACACTGGCTGGCTGTAAAAAGGAATTGGGGGATTGACACAAGCTATCCCAGGGAGGAGGCTTGCCAACACTTGCTAAGTGAAAGATGCCAAACACAAAAGGCCACAAACTGTAGGACGATTTCATGTACAGGACTGTCCAAAATAGGCAAATCCCCAAAGACAGAAAGTGGATTAGTAGTTGCCACTGGCTGGTGGGAAGGAGGCCTGGGAGTTTTTGTTAATGGGGTAATGAAAATGCTCTGGAATTAGCAGGGATGGTTGTGCAGCCTTGTGAGAATCCTAAAAAGTTATTGAATTTTGGTATGTGAAATGTATGAAAAAATAAAAACCAAGCCAAGGCCCCAAATCAGCCTCCTATGGGAATTCTCACTTGAGTGGAGAGCACAGAGCAGTCTGCTCTACACTTCCCGCAGCCCAAGGGAGCGAGCCTTATTTATACTGTCTGACCTCATACTGGCTGAGACTCAGGACAGACAAGGGGGCTTGAAGAGACCGCCTCTGCCTCTTTCCAGCCCTCTGCATCTGTGAGCCCTGCTGGGCCTTCCTGGACTGCCTGCCACTGTCAGGTCTGTCTGTGTAGGTGGACAGAGGCACAGGGCTCCTACCGGCAAATCCTGGTAGTCAAATGCACCAAGCAAGAAGAGTGCGAGCCAGCAAAACTGGCTGGGCCCCTGCTAGGGCAGTGACACCAGGCCGGGCAAACTGACCCTTACCTGGTATCCAGCAGGGGCTTACTTCCACTGGGAAAGATGCCACAGAATAACCTGGGCACCCGAGAGGCCTGGCTTATGTGAGATTGCCCAGCCTGAGTGGTTCCAGAGCTAGGCTGCAAGGGACAGGAAGGTCAGAGGAGGAAACTGTCCTTGCTCTCAGCCTGAATTATACCCTCACTTGTCATATGTGTGCCTTTACATACTACACACAAGGAATGTGGGTATGGGCAATTATTCGTTCAAAAGAATCACTGGGGCAACAGTGAATCCATTTCAAATCCAGCTCTGGCCTCCAAAGCTCAGCCTGGTAATCATGCCACTCATGACTTTGTGGCCAGTCCTGACTTCTAATTCTGACCCCTCCATTCAGCTGTCTGATCCTGGGCCAGTCAACTTTATCCACACAGCCTTCCTTCAAGCATCTCTACTCAGCAGCTATTATGGGGCTGTTTTGCACCACTGGAGATGTGAGGCTGATAGAACAAGCTCTGCGGAGATGGGGGAAGCAATTACTGACAGTACTTGGGAGCCGGGGGCCTTTGGAAGCACTTGTGCATGAGTTTGCCAAGGGTGGGCAAAGGCATCGAGTGGTTCCCTTCACTGTTCCAGGAAACTGACCTTGTGGTCCAGCTTCAGAGCTGGGGGATAGGGCTGAAGTGGAGGCTGGGATAGACCAGCATGAGCTTAGGAGCCAAAGCAGACTGGACTTTGCTTTGTAGCTAATGGGGAGTCTCAGTTTCCCCAGATGAACAAATGGTAGTTTGATTTTGCAAGCCTGTCCTGAAGACTACAGGAGACACAGCTGGCCCTCCGTGGCTGAGGATTCAATCAACTATGAATGGGACATATTAGAGGGGTAAAACAGTGTCTTTTCCCTTGTCATTATTCCCTAAACAACACAACTATTTACATAGCATTTACATTATATTAGCTGGTATAAAAAATTCATATAAAATTTAAAGTTCCCAGGATTATATGCACAGGTTATATGCAAATACTAGGCCATTTTATATAAAAGATTTGAGCGTCTTCAGATGGCTCAACCCCATGGGGGCAGGGGAGCCAATTCCCCGTGGGTACTGAGGGATGACTGTACTTTATGTACAAGCAAAAAAGGCAGGCACAAAGAAAGGCTGCTTTAGCACTTCTATCACATGATTTCTAGTCCCATAGCCAAGCCATTCAGTGGCCTTGCTTGGCGAAGGGGCAGGGATGACAGTGCCCATACCAAGGGCTTCCGAGACAACGTGCACTGCCCCTTCTCCATACCACCACCTCCCATCCCACTGGAGCTGCAGCCAGCAAAGCTGCCTATTTTACATGTTAAATTCTCTTATTTTAGAAAGTTTAACACCAAATGGCAAATGAATGCAAATTACACTCCAATTGCACAATTAAAACTGGAAACATCGACAGGTTTCTTTGGTAATCCTAGCCACTCGTCTTATGCTTACAGATCAAAGGATTTGTCTCTGGTCCCTGGAGTCCACAAAAGGCCTTAGCCTTGCCCAGGGCAACACCACATGCACTTGTATGTACGCACATGTGGACCCATGGCACCTTTCATGTCCCTTAAGTAAAGCTGGAGTTAGAACAGTGTCACCATCTCCTCCAATTTTCTAGAGGTAAGGGTCGGGGGAGTAAAAAAAAAAAAAGGGGAGGTCACGGAGATGGCTTAGTGGAATAAGCGCTTCCCTGGCAAGCACAAAGTCCTGAGTTCAATCCCTGGTTCCGCCGAAAAACAAACAAACAAAAAAACAAAAAACAAAACAAAATACACACACACACACACACACACACACACACACACAAAGGAAGGGAAAGTGGTGAATGGAGGGAAAAGAATGGCCACAGGTGGGCAGTGAGGCAACCACTTTGGAAATCTGAGGTGAGATAGTCTCCTTTTGACCCATTAACCCCACTGAGATCTTAGGGCTTTGAAGTAACAAATGAAATATAGACCTATTCCTGGGGCAGGACAGGCCTGGGTGAAAAAAAGGACTCACCAACAAGGGTTCTGAAATGAGCAAGAGACCATGGGGAACCACCCTTCTGGTTGGTCCTAGCCTTGAGTCTGTGCCCAGGCCAGGGCTTTGGTGCTCCACCCACCTGGAGACCCTGCAGTTCCTGGAGTGCACATAGGAAGCTCTGGGAGGAGAACCAGGGAATCACAGTGGCCTTGCTTACTGGATACCCTGCTCAAGGCCTGGAGGAAAGGCCTCGGAGTGCAGACAAGCTGCAGCCAGTCCTGCTTCGGCCACCAGAAAAACAGATTCAGTTTTTCCAGTGAGCAGACTGGCTGGGCCCATGCCCGAGGCTGGCCTGGAGTCTTGGCTCTGAGGATGGAGAATAGCTCAAAGCAAGCAGGAGGAAGCCATACCAATTAGTATGCACTACACAGCGTTTTTGCAAAATGAATATAAAACACTTGTGCTTTCTTTTTGTGTGAGAAAGAAGGGGGGAAAGGGAGGGAGGGAGGTTATAAGAAAGCAATATTCTGCAGGAGCAGGAGTGCCTGCTGTTACCATGGCAGTGGGCGGCGGCGGTGGGGGGGATCAGCTGGTCCCTGGTTCTGGAATGGAATGGGCTGGCCTCAATTCCTCACTAGAGTGCAAGGGTCAAAGTCAGGGGCAACTGGGTATAGGAAGCCTATGACAAGGAGGCTCTGATGGGAGGCCTCCGGGCAAGGGAAGGGGACTTTTACCCTCCACAGGATGGGCAGCAAAGATGAGCAAGCCAGGGGGATTCCAAGAAGATCTCCCTTCCTGGAGACAGCTTTGTGTCAGCAAAGAGCATTTTTCTATGTGGGAGAGTATCAACATCTGGATGGGGTTGCTGCTGTCACCTTCCTGTATTCCAGTAGTCAAGGACAGCTTTCTGGGTCAGGGCTATTTCATTGGTCTGCTGGCTTCCACTGTAGCAACACCTGTACCCAGTCCAGCCCTGGAAAACCACTTGGGGCTTGAGGGGCCCTGCCCTTCTCTTTCTGAACACAGGTGGAGATGAGAGACCAGCTTTGCCACGTCTCCAGGCTGGGAAGCTGGTCTTCCTTGCCCTCCAAGACTCCTAGCCCCGAAGTTCCTGGAAAAGCACTCAGTGAATGTTAGCCTGCAATTCCAGGAAGGAAACCACAAAGTTGCCTACTTCTGTGTATCCACAGGGCTTTAGGGGACATTCAGGAAGTTTCCGGGCTGCACAGGCCACTGTCAGTTGATGAGGCCCTAGGTGCCCACTTGCTATGCTGACAGAAGATGTCCAAGCGGGGGCCCTCTCTAGTCTTAGCCAAGAAGAGGCTGCAAGAATGTTCCTTAGAGACACATGGGTGGAGATGGATTCTGGCCCTAGGCTCTGGAAGATGTGATTTGGCCTGCACAGGTTCTGACAGGGGCTGACAGAAAGGTTGGCTCACAGTGCACTGAGGCCAGGCACCATGGAACGGCTCAGGCCTTCTGCTTCCTCCTACACAGAAGCCTGGCTCCTTCCTTTATGAGGGTACAGCCTGTGGCTAAGCCTTCTCAGTCCCTAACCATATGAAAGTGGCTCCTGCTGCCCCAAGGCTAGGAAGAACCAGCTAGAAAACCCCCTAGGAAGCTAGGCTGAAGGCCTCAGGGGCTCCTGAAGACCAAGAGTAATGGAAAAGGCACACATGTCACTGGAGCCTTGCTCTGAACGGAGCATAGACATGAGCTACAGAGAGCTGTGTGAGGCCAGGTCCACTCTCGGAGAGACATAGCACTCTGAGGAAAGCTGTGGTCTATACTGGGGTCCTAGAAAGTACACTTTCTGACAGAAAAAAGGCAAGCACTGCCCAAAAGGACATGTGGATTTCGGTGTGAGAAAGGCTGACTGCTTAGACCTAGCCCTATCTTATTTCCCATTCAGAAACTATCCTGGGGGCCCCGCCCTAGCTCAGTGGTTTCAGTGGCTGCTTTCACAAAGCTGTCAGCCTCAGG